>OX465094.1:81329808-81412308 GCA_949987625.1 Chalcis sispes
TTAAATCTTATGCGGATAACATATATCTAAGAAAACACACGTTCGCTCTTAATAAATATCAAGTTTTTCGTAATATGTTTAAAACGTTTGAACATTTTTTAAAAATAATTTTTCACAATAAGCGGGGAGAACCTTTTAAATGAAATTTTTTATTATTTTCATTATAACTTGTAAAAAAAAACTGAAAAGAGAGAGGTGCATAAGTACCGAAACGAAAACGCGTTGTTAAAAAATTGAGCACGCTTGTATAACTTTTCTTTAAAAAATGAGAAAGGGAGAGAGGAAGAGAGAGAGAGAGAGAGTAAAGCGAAAACTTAACACAACGATAATGAAACTTCAAAAGATTCTGCACAAGGCGCGAATTATTGGTTCGATGGCCGAAAGGGCCGTACAGTAACGTTGCCGCGTACAGAGGAGCATTCCATCGACGATCTGCGTTCTTCAACTCGGCACGTTTTTCGACCTCACCCTGACGTTGACGTAAACTCGAGTAAAGTGCCGCGCAAACTTTCGGCCAGGCGTTTTTTCGGATATAAGCGAAGCCACGCCGCTCCTTTGGGCCTTTTTACGCGCGAGACCTGGAATGAGTTTGATTTTCGAGCCGATTAAACTCGATCGCCCGTCCGTCTTCGTCGTCCGCCGTCTCTTGTACTTTACGTTCTTTCTTACGCAGTTTCGCGCGAATGGCGCACGTGTGCAAGAGCGACCAATTTTGCAGCTCTAATTCCAGCGTGATTACTCTTTTCCACCCGAGAGCTTACCTTATTGAGAGAACAATTGATCGAGGCTGATATGCTCGGGGGAATATAAGACTCGAAGTAAGTTTATCGCGATCGAAGTTGACTCCTTGGTAACTGAGGTGGAAAAATTTAAGTCCAATTGGCATAAATAAAATGCGAGTTTGATTTTTTTTTATTAAATTTCAAGGAAGGAAATTTTTTTACTACAATTTTTCATAATTCACGAAATAAAGCGCAGATTACATTGCCTAAGTATTGATTAACTATAGACGCGGTAAGGATGGTTACATAAAAAAAAAAAAAAAAAAAGATAAAAAGAAAACAACGACAACATATTTTTGAGCGTGAAAATGGATCGAAAGTGCGAGGTAAAACAGAAGAGGAGTCGGTTGAGGCGTAGAGACAAAAAGTAACAAAGTTAAGCCCGCATTCCACTGTAAATTGTGTACACCGTGGCAAGGCGGATCAGCAGCAGCTCGGCGTCAATTAAATTCTGGGATTTAATTGAGATGTGTCTATTTGTTCAGTGGACTTTAGACAACCGGTGATTACGCGTGTAGAATCACGTTAAAGAGTTTTATCGGATAATGTATTTATAATTGTGGTGGATTCCAATACTAGGCACTCGCTAAAAATTGTTGGAAAGAACAAAAAATGATGAATTTTGTTTTTAGTTTAACATTATTTTTGATGAAATTATTTTCAATAATTAGATAAATTTCGGATTTTTTCACAAATGAGGAAGACAAAACTTATTTATGAAATGATCGCTGCTTACAAATTATAAATTTATCCGAGCGCAAGATGAACGTTGATTTAAATTTTGATAAATATGAAATACGAAACGAATCCTTGGCTACGATTTATCGCGTTTATTCAACGTGTTTTTCTGAAAAGACGCTGAACGTATACGAAAGCAATAAGACTGCAGAATAAGAAAAAAGCTAAATACACCACCGGACTTTTATACGACCTCCTTCGGAGCAATTTTAACAACTTGGAGTATAAGATTCTTATATAAGTGCCAGTTTCTCCGCGCAAGTAATAATACCCCGCGATCTGCGAAACAAGGCACGAGGGAGAAAAGTCATCTTGGCGCAAAAAGTAAATACGCGCGAGAATTTGAGCGCGGGTACAGTTGCGCTCGCTCGCTCGCGCGCGCGCGTCACCTTCAACTCGACGGCGGCGCGAAGAGACACCTCGGCTTCTCACTCTCCCGAGAGGGATGTCGCGCTGACGCTATCGGCCGAAATTACACGCGGCGGCATCTTGTCGTACATACGTACACTAATGCACTGGGAGATCGGTACTTTGCACCGAAAAAAAGTTGAAGAAATAAAGAAATAAAAAGGGAGTGAGAGAGAGAGAGAGAGAGAGAGAGAGAGAGAGAGAGAGAGTAAAGTCAGGGACAGTAATAAATCACAAATTACGCGAACTCGTTGCGGCTGAAGACAAATTAGTCCTCGGAGTCATGAACCACGGCAATGGGTAATAATATAATTACAGGACTGCCAGCGCTTCTTGCGATGATTCGGTTGCGGATTTCTTCTAGATGCAGCGCGGCTACGACGTACGCGGATGAATACACCGTGGAGGATACGCATCGAGGCGAGTCACGAGGAGCTCCTTGATTTACAGCCGGCACTTTTTATGCCTCGACCTTCGCCGTCTTGCCTATCTCTCTCTCTCTCTCTCTCTCTCTCCGAAGCGGATTTCAATATCGATGTGCACGCACGCGCGAGTCACCGCGCGGCATTGATCTTGCCGAGTGCGAGATCGATAAAGAGGAAAGTTCATAATTTTTGCAGCCGTCGACGTGGATCACGTTTGCGCTTGATGTCGCTCAACTTTTACTAAATTCTTACTACGCCTCGAATAATCTGCTATTTAAGAGAGGTTTCAGGTTTAATTTATTTCTCGATGTAAAAATACATATTCTTTTTATTATTTGTTAATTCCCGAAATAAAATATAGCTTATGAAAACTCATATTTTTTTTTCTCAAAGTACGCCACATAAATCCGTTAAATTTTAATTTTTTTATTCTTTAATCGTTTCATATAAAACTAACACGCTAGATATTTCACACATAAATAGAACTGCATACCGACGTAGACTCTTCTGAATACGACAATGATAAACTATTCTGTTGGAAGATACTACTTTATTTAAAGGCCGAAAAGAGAAATTTAACTTTTAATAATATTTATAAGCGTGCGTACAGTAAACTGTACGAAATATGGTATTCCAACACAGGATTTATTTAGTATCTAGATAATAAGCTATTATTAGAACGATGAAACTATCGTAATAATTTTTAAAATATTTATCTGAAGATGAATAATATAAATTTTTTTATTTGCAATAAATAACTAGAATATACATTTTAATGTATTAACGAAAGAATGTCAAATAACTTTAAAAAATGCGTGTTTCATTGATTTTTGTCAATTATTATGAGTGTGCAACAATATAAAAAATTAAAAAAAAAATAAATGGTATTTATTTATTTTTTTTTTTTATTATAATTTTACCAATTTGTTCTTTTCTTGAAAAAAATATAAAATAAAATACAAGAGAATAAAATTCGACAAAAATAACGGAAAACGTGAACGTAAATAAAAGGAAACATTCGTGTTTCTTGAAGCCGAAAATAATGAAAAAATAAAAGTAAAAAATAAACGAGAGAAAAAAAAACAGAGAGAACGGGGGAGAAACAGATACGATGAAGGCGGCAAATCCCAAAGAGAAGAAGCGGGCGCACGCCAGCACGTCCTCTTCCACTCGGTTTCTCTCTCTCTCTCTCACTCACTCTCTCTTTCTCTTTCTCTTTTTCTTTCTTCCTTTTCCGCAGACTTGAAGTATGTTTTCTCTCGCTGACAGCCACCTGCGTCTTTCCTCCCTTTGAGCGCGTCTCTCGCGCCGATATCTGCATATCGCTTCGGCGATGCGGCTCGAAAAGAAAGAAGAGATATAAAATGAAGGAGAAACGAGAGCTTAAAGCCGCGAAAGTCCGAAAGGAGTATTTCTTCAGCAGTGTAGTGGCGCTTAAGCCCGAAATCGATTTCGGAAAGCGCGTGGCTGGCGCGCACGGTAGCCGGAAATCGCTCCCTATCTCTGCCTCTGTCTCTCTCTCTCTCCCTCTCTCTTCGATCGACTCGGTCCGATAGCAATTAATCCCGGAATGCGCTCTGTATATGCGCGCTTTCGGAAAGGGAGTTTGTCCAATTGGATCCGCGCAACGTAAAGGACTTTGGCAGGATTTCGCTGAAAATGTTAATTGGTCAAGACTCCGAATTACCCTCTCGATCGATTACCGATTTTTTCCTGTACTTTGCTTCGATTTATTTTTTTCCTGCCCTCTTGTGCGCTTTGGCTTTTTAATCGAATGAATTTTTTTTTCACCCTAACATATTGCGTGCCGAAATTTAAGTAGACGTTAAATTTTGGATATTACATTATTAAAAGCGCTAGATAAGAGATAAAAGAAACGTATAAAATTTTAAGGTGAAAATTGATTAATTAATTGTAGATTTTAAAATAAATTGAAAATTAATTTAAAATATTTCAAATGTTACAGTATCATTAAAATTATACAAAATAGATTGCATTCGAAAAATGTACGTATAATATATCTGCAGTAATGTTCTTAATAAGCTATTCAATTTCATCAAAATAATTTTTCAAATATATAACTATTTATAGATAGCCGCATTGAAAGTAATATTTGGCTCGGTTTCGACAAGGAAATTTTTTCTTTATAGATTTATTTATTACTTATAGAAATCGATATCGCCAGGATCAAACTCGCGTGATGGCGCGAGTTAGCGGTAAGGAGCTCTCGGCGCTCGCCGTAGTAAATCATGTCAATTATGGATTGTTTATGATGTTCAAAGAGATTTTCAGATCGGCTTCGGATTGCCGCTTCTTCGGTAAAAATATTTTGACTGTTTTCGTACTCGCGACCGTACAATCATTTTGTCTTTCTTTATTTTCACGATGAATTTAAATGTACACACATGTAAATTACAAACTTGAGAGTCTGTCTTTCATTGAAATTACATAATGTTTTTTATATTTACAATAGATTTTGTTGCTAATTTTTATATACTAAACATTCTTTATACAAAACTCTGTAATAAAACAAAAATAAATTGACAGTTTAAATTTGTTTGAATGAAAAATCGAGCTCGATTAACTGTATGAATAATTTTGCGCATGAAGATTTATAAAAATTATAATTTTTTTATGCAGATCAATATATATATCGGTTAATTTTGAAAATTAATTGATATTTAAATTAATAAGATTATTCTTGAAACTTTTTATCATTTTTGCTGTTACAATATATGTAAATAATTTTGAAGAAAAAGAATAGCCGAAGCAGAAGAAGAGAAAGAATTGCGCGCAAGAGGCTCTCATTGTTAAGAAAATGCCTCGACGCACGCAATAATTTTGCCAACTTAATGACGCACTCGATCACAGCCGAGCAACTGCTCGGCAACAGCAGCATCAGCGGCGCGAAAAAGAGAGTAAAAGATCTTGGTGACAAAGGCTCCATCTTTCTCTCGGAGAACGAGTGAAAAGAAGGCGTCTCGAGAAGAATCGCGCGCTAGCGTACAAAGCGGGGCGGCTTTCGCCACTGATAATTGGGTGAGCAGCCGATCGTCACAACGAGCCCACACCGTTCCTCGAGTCGCGCGCGCTTCTCTCGCTTAGCGTTCCTCTTTCAACGCCGCTGATTTCACTCGCCGACTCTTTTCCAAAGGATCCCAGAAAGACATAGCGAGAGAGAGAGAGAGAGAGAGAGAGAGAGAGAGAGAGAGAATAGGGAGGGAGGAGGAGGGAGGAGAAGGAAGATCGACCGCCAGCGCGCGCCGCTTCGTACGCAACGAGCAGCGAGCGAGAGACGAGGGACGAGCCGTTGTCCGCGCAATAAATCTGGCTTCTCCTCGGAGCGGGTAATTGGGTTCACTCGCTCGCCAGATCAATCCGATACTGTCTGCCGCGTGTCCGTCCGTTTCCCTCGTCGGTCGCTCGGTCCTTCCTTTGGTTTTCGCTCGTCTTTGGCCGAGCGACGACGCACAAGCCGCGAGTGGACTCGACGAAAGATGGAGAGCCGCGCGAAGCCCGTCGAAGTACTCGTGACCATCTCCGGGGACGTCGCGCACGACGTTTCTCCGCTCCGCGTTTTCCTCGTTCGCGAGCCACCACCGGCCGAACATGAATCTCTGGCCACTTTTACTCTCTTGCGAACGATCGCACCAAATACGGCGAGAATCAGCTGAGCTTTGCTTGCTCCGATTCAGACTTTTTATTTATTTTTTCGCTGAAACGAGATTCGTCGATGAAAATAAAGTTTTAATTGAAATAGCAGGAAAAAAAAAGTGATTTATAACGGAACGATTTTTTATCGAGGTATACTTTGTTTTCCGATGATTTTTCAGTATTTTACCGATATTGATTAATCCTCTATTAAATATTCACAATTACAAGTTGATACTGCGCGAAACGAGCCGGAATTTGGTACTGATTGCTTTTTAAAGTGTAATAAAACAATTTAATTGTTTAAAAATACAAAGTTATTTTAAAAAGTGAATGAATATTTATTTTTATGCAATTTAATTGAAATTATTTTTCATTTATTTACTTTATATTTAACTGGAAGATAATAGCCACTTTTATAATTAGTATTTGCTTTTATTATAAAACAGTATCATGCGTCGATAAATCATTTACTTTTTTTTATAAAAATATTTAATATTTCCATATTATTTGCTTCGATTTTTTAGAAATCATAAAAATACCGTAGAATTAAAAATTTGAACGCGTAAATCTAAACATGGGATTGTCCAACCAGTTGTTGTCCGGCCAGTCTTACAAAATACTCTAGCAAGTATATACTAGAGCCAAAAG
Source organism: Chalcis sispes (assembly GCA_949987625.1). NCBI lineage: Eukaryota > Metazoa > Arthropoda > Insecta > Hymenoptera > Chalcididae > Chalcis > Chalcis sispes. Next base: position 81,336,464 of record OX465094.1, read on the forward strand.
AATTACGGAATGACTTTAAAGTCATCCTATTTTACGACTGTAAAAGTGCCTAGGCCTATTGTATCTAAGGTAACAGACGCAGTCGTAGTTAGAAACACGCGTCGTGATCTGAATTTTATTTCTCCTCTTTTCAAGATATCCGTCGAGCGGCGGCACATAGGTAAAGCCGCACGAGGAGGGAAACGCGGCTCCGATCGCAGGGCTGGCTTGGCTGTGTGCGTGTACGTGTACGCGCGCGCGCGCGCGCGTGTGTGTGTGTGTGTGTGTGCAAGCGAAAAAGGGCCCGGGGAATCACATGCCTATATAAAGGAGATCAAGAGAGGGAGGAAGAGAAGAGAGCCGCTCGCGAGAGAGCCTCGGACGAAAGTCGGCTTGTTATGCGCCGCCAGGACCTCATTCAAATCGGCCCGAGATCGTGTCGTATGCAAAACGTCGAATTTCCAAAGTTGCCCTTCTTTATCCCCTCCCCTTAGCTCGCGAAACTCGCGCTCGCACACGTGCACGTGCAGACCTGCCGATCTGTGGGAGTCAGCTCGAGTCCGGCTATAAATCTGAATAATAAATGAATACCGACGGCCTCTAAGAAGTCTCCGCCTCAGTCTGACGACGGGAACGACGACGAGGACGACGACGACGACGACGACGACGACGACGAAGGCGAAGACCGTGCCACGGAGATGAATTTACGGCGAGCGCGAGAGCGCGCGCGTAAGCAAAGCCGGCAAGCCGTTCCTCGTTGGCTGCTGCCGCGAGAATAAAGAAGGTTGCGCTCGCTGCACAAAAAGCGCCGCGTGTTTTCGTCGACGCGAATGTCGGCGCGCTTATGCGTTCATGCGTCCCGGCGACGCGTCGAGAGAGACTTTTCGCGATATGAAAACCAAGGGCACTCCACACGACGACGTGACTTTTTGCTGCCTCTCGACGTTGGACACGTCGATGCTCGTGACGCGAAATATGGATATGGACGTAAACACCGACGTCTTTTCGCTGGAATTTTATGCTAAAATCTTGAGATCTTTTGGGCTTTTGACGCTGAAGGACGAAGATGCGGGAGGAAAAAATGGATCTTGTCTCTGACAGGACAATGAGAATTTTGGACTATGTTACTTGACGAAAATAGATCGGCTCTTCTGACTGTTGAAACGCCGCTTCTTTTAAACTTTCCGAGATAAGTTTTATTGTCACGTGGAAGAAAATAATATCATTAATAAAGTCTTGAAAATTTTTTGATAAAAATGTTGTCGTGTTATTGATTTTCCATGATCAAACTATTAAAAAATATTTTTGGTAATATTGAAAAGAAACAATTGAAATTGAACGTATTAATCTCAATAGATGCGAAAATAAATAAGTATCGACGTGCTTATTATACAGTTTTACAAAAGTAACCGAAAAATCTTTAAGCATGATTTCATTGAATAATTTCCTTAGATAATATATGTTTCAATATATAATTATTTTTAAAGAGACAATTAGATTTATTTTTACTAATTTTTAAAAAAAATATATTTATCATTAGAGAATTGTCTTAATCATTTTTAAAATAATATTTCAAAGTATTTTCGAGAATAATAAAAGCGTCGATACAATTAAATATAGTCTAAATGCAGAGAACGCAGTGCGTTCTATCGGGTGTTTCGAAGTACCGACTTCGTTATCTTGTATTCGTTTTTATTACAAAGAAAATACTTTTCTAGACAAGTGTACATAAAACCTCGTGAGACGCAAACTTTGTAAAGCCGTAAACTTTCTCTGTTCGACCTCGAAAAACCAACCTCACCGGAACAATCGCAGGCGCAAGATAACGCAGTTACGGCACGAGGAAAAAATATGTCACCGGTTGTTAAGAAGCAAAACTGTCTGGAAAATCCGAAAAAAGCTTATCGCTCTAGCCGGTGTACGACAAGCAACTTGATGCAACTGGGCACTGCTCGACATCTTTTCATTTATCAGTTTGGGAACTTTTTTTTTTTTTTTCTTTTTCCCTTGTTTTCTTCGACCTCTCGTCGTGTACAAGCGAGCCAAGAAAGTATAAGGGAAAAGTCTTGCTCTTGAGACATTCTTTGAATCTTAGATACATTACCGAGATCTTAAATCTACGAGGCCTGAGAACCGAGGAGGAAGAGGAAGGAGCAGGCATCTTAGGGGAATAACTTTCACGGCGCCTTGAGAGTTAAAAAAATGGCTAGTGTTCGGCGCATCACGGGATAACCGTTTGCATGACCGCGAGGACGGCTCGCCGGATGCGCACCTGCCCTTGTTTATTGTAAGACGTGCGGGGCGTAGTGCCAACGACACAACGCGCCGTGGGAGCGTAGGGAGAGAGGGCCCAAGATGGACATCTACTCGATCTATGTATACGCATATACACACACACACACATATATACACATGTATATGTATATATGGTTAGCACGGCTCACCGATCATCGTTAATGAATTTGGGCGCACGGCGTGAAATTTCGGTGACTTCGTAATTGGCTCCTTCATCGGACACGCTCTCGCCAAGATTTTAGATATCTCTAATTTTGATTTTTGTAAAAGAATTTCGCAAAGTATTCGTTTCTTATATCCGTATATCTAGGAATTCTTCCAAATACTATTTTGACTAATTTTAATTGGACATTACGCTGTAGTCTCACAGCCTTCGTCGTGCAATTTTGATTCGATAAAACAAAAAATAAAATTAAAAATCACAAATTTCTCGAGAAAATTTTTTTTTTTCATTTTTCAATATTATACATTTTTTATTATTCAAAGTAAAGCGTGACTTCTTTAAAAATCTAATAAATTTCAGATAGATTCAATCGCGCAATAAATCGCAGACAAATCTTAGTTTCATCTTTTAAAATAAAACGAGAGCTGAATTGAATCGGCAAATATCGTGCAGGCAATTGTAAGACCAATTACGAGATCGCGAAACCGGTAAACATATATCTTAGGAAATAATCTAGCGATCGGCATAATACGAAGCATATAAAATCGTCGACTAAACAAACAACAATAATATTCATATTAATAAGCCTCCCTTATATAAGTTGCCGATATTTCCAATACGAAAACAGAGCCTCATTCATCTTTCGCGACGCGACATACCAACGGTAAAGAATGAAAATTCCGCGACACCTGCTACGGAGAGCAGCCCATCGATGATTCATGACTCGGCAAGTGCATAATGAACATACTCGCCACTTTCTTTCTCTCTCTCTCTTCTCTCTCTTTCTCTCCTCCTCTCTTTTTCGCTTTCTGCTTTCTATCCACCTTCGTGCTAACCCCTTCCACTTCGACGGCACGCCGTGCATCTTCCCGTTGGCACTTTCAGGGAAGAGCACGCGTACGCGCTCGTGCCCTTCCAAATCCCAAACTCCCAATCCCAAGCTTATTTAACTTAAATTAGCTATCTTGTTTTCTTACTTAATTATTTAAATGTCAAAACTATCGTTTAAAGTGCTGAATTTATTGAATGATCATCGAAACAATGCAACAGTCAAATCTAAAATAGACAAAGAAATTTCGTTTGTGAAATGATGGCTCGGTATACTTTATTGATTGTGAATGCCTAAATAAAAGCAATTTCTTTTTTCAATTTCAAGTCGCTAATGGATTTTGCAATGTGACATGCATAGCGATACTTTTGGTAAATATTTTTATTTAAAAATATATATGTATGTATACATTGAACGATATATATTGTGAGAATATTTTGTAAAAAGAAAAAAAAAAATGTTTACTTTTCAAACGAGATACAGTAAAATATAAAAAGGTATAGATTTTAAACCAATTCTCGCTTTTAATTTCAGCGTAAAAAAGAGATACACTCGCAAAGAAGACAAAGTCGATATCTCTTCGTTGCGCGCGGCAGCACTGCACGCGAGATCAAAGAAACGCCGCGGCGAGTAGGAGCGCGAGGTGCAAGGTATATAAATATGATGAGCTCGTGCGATATGGGATTGCACCGCACGCGCGAGTCGCTCACAGGCGAGTTTCGGGTCTTTTTGTACCGACGACGAGGACGACGTTCTCCGGGCGTAATTCACGTCACCGGCGACTTCCGATTAGATCTTCGAGCCGTTCGCTCCTTTAAGCGCGAAGCCTTGCGCGTATACCTGCGCACTCGGGGGCTCTACGTATGTACGTGCTGCGTTCAGATCGAGCTTTCCTCTCCTTCTCTCTCTCTCTCTCTCTCTCTCTCTCTCTCCGCCTCGAGGTTGCTTTTTCTTTCCACGCCGGTTTTAACCCTCATTAGTCATGCTTTTGTGAACTTTTGACTTATGGCCACCCTAGGACCATTAATGAGCCCCACTTTGAATGACCACCGCAAGAAGACCCTCGCATAAGTAAGATAAAAATGTCGTTATTAATTTCGTTACGTGCTCGGTTAATCATGCGACGCGCGATAAATTTTACGCTTTTTTCCCTCAATTCATTCAAATTAGCATGCGAGGATTGTTTTAAATAGGCTCTATATGCATTTAACAATCTGAAGACATTAATTTTTCGACTAAATTAAACATAATTTTCAAATACTATAATACAATTGTATTTATAATTCTTTCCGAATAAAATTAAATATAAGAAAAGATCTCATTCACATTTTCATTGAATAAATATAATATAATAAATTACATTTTTAGTAATATATTTATATTTATACTTGTGTAAAATTTTTTCTCATTTTGAAATTCATCGTATTTCCCTAAAATACGAGACCATAAAACGGACAATGGGCGCATGAATCATGAAGTATTAGAATGACAATAAAAAACAAACGAATTCGTATGAAGTGCTGGAACAGTAAAAAACTTGTAACACGTGTTTTTAACGATTCCCTTTTAAATTGTTTGACTTTTGTCAAAGCTTCATTCTCACGGGTTTGTGATTTCTGTGCAAGTCCGTATTTAATTTTATGTATGCGACTGTCGTCTCGATTATTCTCATCCGCGAGGATTCACAAATGCCTAAGCGGATTCGAGGCACCGAGAGAATTTCATTATTTGTTTGCTTCTGCGCGTATGGATGAACATATTCAGAGTCAGATGACATTCCGTCACGTATAGAAGAAAACTATTGTTTCCCATGGATGAAGACGGAAATGGAAAATTTTTACTGAGTCAATTACAAAGCTTTGTCTACGCGTTAGTATTCAACAAACGCAAATAAAAAGTCTAGTAAACTCTTGAAATAAAATGTGAAATTTAAATAATTGCAAAATTTTACAAACAATTTGCACGAAAACTGAATTTTTTTTTTTTTTCCAATTGCTTTAATAATATATTGAAATGCACCACTTTTTATAATACTTAAAATAAAACGTAAACTTGCACTTTTAAGTACAAATTTTTCAGCAAAATGATTAAAGTAGCAATCTTTTCAAATAATATAAACTGCAATTGAAGAAAGAAAAAGGCTAAAGTAAAATGTAACTAATTAACGACATTTTAACGAAACGTTTATTTTTTGCATAATCTCTAAATGTTGTACAGTGCGTTTAACGGCTCGGTAAAGAGGACGGACAATGCGATTTAAATCGAGCTTGTTTCGAAGAAGCCGTTTCTTTTCACCGCGGAAAAAAATTAAAAAAATTAAGTCCGTAAACCAATCGTCAGCTCGCAGCCTCTTTCACGGTCTCCGACTCCGGCGTGCGCGAAGAGTCCGGCGTCGTTTCTTGCCGCGACACGAATATTATCTACTTATAGTCTCCCGTTGGTTTTTCCTCGCCTCGGATCATTAGCTGCGCGGATCTCTCGCGACTAATTCAAATTGCAATTCCGTCGTGATCTCGAGCCTCGCGCGGCGTAGTCGGCTCCTCATCAAAATACCGTCGGACGCGCGAATTCCGGCTGCTTCAGCCGACAAAAAGCCTCGAATTAACTTTTACAACGCAAGAACGCAAGAACTGCCCAACGGCACGAAGTTGGCCTATCCCTCGATAAAAGCGAAAGCGTCGTCCGAGCGAGGCTGCGATTCGCGTTTTAACGGGAAACTCGATCGTTTAACGCTTTAATTATTGCGCCTTCTTTTTTTCGATTGCCAAACGTGACCGAGCGTGGGATAAAATTGAAACCCCCCCCCCCCCGTTAAACGTTATTTCACGGTGAAAATAATCTTTTTTTTTTTTTTTTTTTTTTTTTTCGTATAAAGTGAACAACCTGCAGGTGAACAAATTGCACTACTTTTTATCGTAGCTCGTGTAAACTGGACGATGAAACGGATTAAAAGTGAATTCTTTCAGCAAGAAGAGATAATTGAAAATATAATCGACGATTTTTTACTCAAATGCATTATATTTATTTGTAAAAGGAAAGTTATTTAACGCATTCAAAAATATTTTTAATTGCAAATTTTTTTTAATGTGTCAGATTTTATTAATTCACCATCGTGTATAAAGGTATTTGAATTTTGTAAGTGCTTTTTTTATGAGTCATTTTTATGACGCAGCAACATTTATATGTACATATAAAATAGGAAGCTTACCGACTGACATCTCAGCCTACAGACGAAACCGCTGAACCTATAGAAACTTGAAATTTTGTCCAGCACTTCTCTAAATAGTTTAGGTAAGCGCTAAGAATGAATTTTATAGATAATATTTGTCTCCATAGTGCGACATTATCGAATTTAAGGGCTTATTATAACGATTTCAAATATATTTTTTTACAATTTTAAAATGAATAGTTTTACATGGATGAAACATCTAGTACATTATATAAGCTTAAACACGGATCTTCTGAAATAAACATTACTAGTTTTAGAACGCGTATATACCCATAAATAATAAAATCAAAGTCAATCATACGCTTCGTCTATAGGGATCGATGCGAGTTTAGAAAAAAAGAAAAAAATTGCGTCCGCTTTTAGCCGAGACTCGAACCCGTCGCCCGAGTCCGGAAGCGAACCACGTAAGGTTGAGCGCTCGGCCGAACGGGGGCAGCATCTTCCCGCTGCTCGATTCGACGAGCTCGCGCTCTCTTCCCCACCTCGAGGCGCGGCGAGTCACGCGCGGCACGCTCGCAGCACACGTGAAGCGCGCGCCCGCGGCCTCCCACGCGTCGCGGGCACGGGCCGCGCATGCGTCCCGCCGCGTGTCCCCGGCGCGAGCGCCTCTTTTTCTTCTTCCTCCTCCTCCTCCTCCTCCTCCTCCTCCTCGCTCTTCTCTCTTCTTCGTGTATCGTATAGCTCTTTCTGCTGTGCCTCCTCTCGCGCGTCTAGATAGAGATCGCCGCGAGCCCCTTTATGCTTTTACGTCTTCCGAGCGTACATTCTGCCAGCGTTGTAATTTTCCACCTTTTTCTTCTCTTCTTTTTTTCTTAACTGTTATTTTATTACTTTAATTTTTCTCTTTTTCGCAAACTTTTTATTTTACTAAATTTTAAAATAAATCATGTGTCTAAATATTTCTTATACTCAACTGAAATTTTTAATTACAACTTATCTCATAAATTTAAATGGATAAAAAATTAGATTGTCCAATTTATTTAAAAATTATAAACTTTAGTAACCCAATAAAATATGAGTAAGATTCACAGCGCGAGATACATTTACAATAAATTTAAACATTAACTTTATCATTATTTAAGATTATGAAAATGGTAATTATTTGCTAAATGAAATTATTAATTATTATTGAATTATTATAGTTGAATTCCCCTATAAAATTTTTGTCTTTTTCTTTTTATTTGTTTAGTAAACGTTTCGTATAATTCATCAAAATTAAAAAAAAAGATGCTATCAAAATGCGTTATTAAAAGCATGCTTCTTGGAAAATATACAAAAACGATCTAATATTCGTTAATTCAACATCGAGCTTCGCATAAAAGCATCCTTCTAACGTATGGTTTTCGAGGAAAGGAGATAAAAAAGCGACCAAGTGAGACCGTCGGCCACTTTCGTATATTCGGTAACATCCATATAAAAATGCTCTCTTTCATATGTGGGCATTTTTTTGCGACGAGCGCGTCGCAAACTCGAGGGAGAAAAAACGGTCGCGCGGTTATTCGAAAGCTCGATTACAGGATCGCTCTAACAAGCCGACGCGACGTGTCTCTTAAATATATATATACATATATATATATATATATAAGCACGCATATATATGTATGTATACAACACAGGGGGACGAAAACCGTCCCTAATTGTTCAGAAATTATGAAAAATAACCGCTCTTGCTCCACTATATCCGATCGTAAAATTAGGCTAACGAGGGAGACACGTTGGAACACCCACAGTCTTCCGTATTTTTGCTTCTTCTAGATTATACCGAAGAATATGAAAGTACATCGGTCCTCAGCTCCCTAAAATGCCTGTTATTAGTCTGATAATTTCAATTTCGGACCACACAATACGATCAAAATGGCGAGTCCCGTTTCAATAGCATATAGAAGTGAATAAAAAATTTCCGAGTATCTTGCACAGTATAGAACGTAAAATTTGTAAAATAAAATTCAAACAGATGATTTCCCACGCTACCGATCGTAAGAAAGATTTTTTTTTTTTTTTTTTTTTTTTCATCTCCTTTATAATAATCGAATCACCGTTATACGCATCGTAATAGTTACAACATATCGTATATGAACACGTCGTTAAATTTTCAAGCCGAAAATCGGGATACGCGAGATTGAAAGCAAACGCGTCAGGTGCGCCTAAGATCCTCGAAATCTAGGCGATAACGGTATTGCGCAACAGGATCCACGTAGTAACAAAAAATAAAGCATTATGCTCAGGACGCATAGCCCGAGCCCGAGGTGAAAGGAGGAGAAAGATATTCCGATCGAGAGGAAGCGCAAAAAATTTCTTTGAAAATCCAGGGCGGACCGAAGGCGTGTAAGTCTCACGATGTTATACACCTGCGGGACCCTTGTGAATCATAACACAGAGCGCGCGAAAGGCTTACTTACCTTGCGTGGGTGCGCGAACGGAGAAAGAGAAAGTGAATTACGTCCAGCGACACACAGGATGCGCGAGCGAGCGTATCTTATATGATTTTATTGTACTACCGAGCAAAAAATAAAGATTTTAAAAAGCAGCGGCAGTTAGGCGAGATTAAAATTCGGCCATATGGCTACGGATTTATTCTCGTAAACGAAAGAATCGTCGAGATATGAAAGTGCTCTTGTTGAAATTTGCTGGCTGCGTCTCATCCTGTCAAAGAGAAACGCCGGGGAAAGCGAAAATCTGGGTTAAAGGACCACCGTATGTCGGATTTGTAATTCGCAAAGTCCCTCGAAGGGATTCGATGTACTTTTGTTAAATGAACGTGAAATCACTCGATTGCAATGACAAAGGACGATTCTTTAACGACGATTCCCTGATATGATTTTCACTAATTACGGTTCATCTGTTTATTTTACTTCAGTACAGCGTTTTACTCATATTTTCAAAAGTAATTTATATTATTGATTTTACGATTTTGTTCAGTGAATTAAAAGAGGTCAAGGTACATAATAATACTTGTTTTATAAAGAGAAAATCAATCGCTTGCCGGTAAAATTATGGTTTTACAAAGGAAGTTCGTTTACAGAGAAAGTTTCAACTTCATTTACTACTTTCAAGAAAATATTTAGATTAATTATTCGATTTATTATGTTTATTAAATAGTAATATTTAACTATTTTTACAAAGTTCAATTACTGCTGTTCAATTTTATTCGAATTATAATAAATAGTCAATCATAAAAATATTTTAATAATTTATTTAAATTTAGTATTATAAGTATTGCAAAATATTTTGAATTCATTTTTTTTTTTTTAAATTATTTTAAAGCATAAAATTGCAGTTCTAAGCAATCCCATAATTTTTTACATGCAGAGATAGAGTAGATTCCAATCAGATTAATGGAAGGTTAAAACTCATCCTTTATCCGAGCGCACCTAGTGGCAAAATATAGGAAGCTTCTTATATGGCTGTTATCCACCATCGGTTAACAGAAAATTATCGGTAAGTCTCTTTAGATAATATATATAAGTGCATTTTCTTTAATTTTATACTTTAAAAATATTTAACAATTATTAACCGCCTTTGACGTATTTAGAGATATTTAAAAATTGCATTTTTTCAAATAATTTTATATTTATATATAGTACAAGATAACACATAGCATGGTAAAAGTGTTTCGTGATTTCCTAACTCAAGCGAAAGTACTTTTCAATTGAAACCACCAATTAGAATTCATGAAAGTAAAAAATTAATACAATGGATGACATTTGTGAGGGAAAGAAGCGAAAGCCGTGCGCGTTCCATATCATAAACACGAGCGTGCAAGCGTGCGTGATCATGATACAGCAACGCGTATACACATATACACATATACACATATACACATATACACATATACAGAGAGCGCACACGCAGAGTTAGTAGTGTTCCCGACGTACCCGTACACGAAGAGGGTAGGAGGAGGCCGAGCGGAGAGGGTAGGAGCGAAGTCTTTCTCTCGTTTTTTTTTTCGCGAGAACTCGATTCGTAATTGACCGGAAACGAGTCTTATAATCAAGGACAGTGTCATCACTTGGCACCTGTTCCCTCTTCTTGTTCGTGATCTTTCTCTCCCTTTCCCACTCTCTTTCTTTCTCCCTTTATCTTTCCCTTTAGAGTCAATTCTCTCGGAGCGGAAAATAAAACGTTAAAATCGCATTTTGCATGTTCGGTGTCGTGCCGCTGGGTGACGGGAACGGAAAAAGACATTGTGCACAGTTTACACGCAACTCCGCGTCTCGCTCGAAGCCGCGACGCGCTTCTTGCCTCCGAGTATTGCTTTCAACAGGAAGCGCATTCCATTACGAGTAAACGATACCCTGAGAAAAAGGACGGATCGCTGCTCGAAGACGCGAGGAGTTTGACGGGGAAACCGTACAATTTCCAGTCCGAAACCGCTTTTCTTAATTTAAGGTCCTCTCTTCCTCTTGCCTTTCCTCCTCCTCCTCCTCCTCCTCCTCCTCCTCCTCCTCCTCCTCCTCCTCCTCCTCCTCCTCCTCCTCCCCCCTGCCCCCTTCTCGCCGAGTGCGAGTCGATCGACCTGATAATTTTCGAATTTTGTAATTTAAGACAACAGCCCGTTATTAATAACAATAAAGATAAATAAAACGCGCCGCCGTCACATAAAAGTAACTTGCGCCCTGCAAATTGCATTATGCAAATTAAAACGGCAATTAGCGATTACCAAAGATGTAAGTATAATGAATTTTTAACGGCGCGTGATTGACAAAACGTCCGTCCGCGCGCGAGCGCGCGTGCAGGCGCACGTCCGGCAGAGCGTTGCCCCACCGGACGGCATTGGCTGACAAGTATTGTCCTTTCTTCGGGCCGCGCGACTCCGCTCGATCGGCCGCGTTCTTTTCGCCGGTCAAAACTTACGCCGGCTGCTCGTCGCGAGCCGCCAGGTGCTGAAGCATCCATGGGAATTGTGTTGATAAATCATCGCGATTCTCACGGTGGTCCAAGCGCGCGATGCGACGCGCCAACTGTTCTTCCTGATAAAAACCGAACGGCAAATACCATAGACGTTTCTTCTTCGACTCCTCCTTCGACTCTTATTCTTCCTTTTATCGCCACATTTGTTTACCTTATATTTTTTTTTTCGTCAGCAAAGAGAAATGCTCCTTGTACTACTCGAACGCGAGCCGTTTTCGGATTGAATTTGCTCGGTGCAGTTGTTTACGCCCATGATACATCGGAGTTTATCGATTATTACGAAATTTTTAATTTTCAAATAAAATAATTTGCGATTTGGCAGATTATTCTTAAATTATTGCAACGTTTAATTACGCTATTTGAAACTTTCAAATCGAAGTTATCGTTTATCAACGCAATGTTTTGGATAACTGATTTTCAATCGCTCGAAGCGTTTAAATTCTGTGTGTATATAAAATTAATTTCGATCTATTGAAAAATCTTAAGGATTCTCTATAATCGCAAGTGGAGGTGAAAATTCGTGAAAGGTCGTAAAAATTATATTCGAAAAGACGCATGCACTTAACTCTTTGGCAGGGCGCGTACGCATAAATAAATAAATAAAAAAAAAAAAAAAAAAAAAAAACCGGTACAAGCGACGTTCGCAAGAAAGCGTTCCCACATCGATAGCTCGGTAATCAGTGGCTTATATGGCGAGCGCTCATGAAGCCCACCTGGGCCTACGCTGCATACCTATACATATATACATACCTGTAGAGCGCTTTTTCTCATACCGTGTGACCCCTCGACTTGCGATTATACGGAAAGCGAGTATAATTTCGTTTTCATTATCGTTGACAGACGTCTCATTTTTTTTTTTACAAAGTCTTAAGCAAATTTTTTTTTTTTCAGTTTTTTGCATTTGCTCTTTCGTCGTCTTCGCAATAAAGTCAGATACGAATGAGATAAGGACGATAAAAGTAAACGTTCGCATCGAGGGTTCGTTTTAGGAATACGAATGCTATTCATAATGCTTTTAGCTACACTGCCGTCGTACGAAGAAACGCCGTAATTAGATACAGTTTTCAGTAGAAATTACGGCTTTTCTCCATGTGATGGCTATATATATATATCCTACCTCTATAAGATTCGCACATTTAATATTTACGCTATTATTTCGCATTATTATAAATGCATTAATCGAAAGTTACTTTTAGTTTTATATGATTTTATCATATGAATTATAAAAAAAAAAATACGAATTATTAAAAGCATATATAATTTTAAAAGTATATCTGGATACTATGTTACTTATGATTGCTATAAAATCCTTAATAACGTTTTTGAAAGGAATATTAATGCAATATTTATTTTTATTGGCTACTTAATTTGTTGCCCGCATTACGTGCGAAACTTTATTCAATTTCTCATCACGCCCATAAAACGAAAACGAGCCCTACTTATGCGGCAGTTTAGCATAATCTTGAATTTCAACTTGACGAGTTTCTTAGTTTAAACTTGCAGCTGTCATACGTTTATCCAAATCTATGGAACATTGACCCAGTGTCTTCTTTAAAGTCTAGAAAGGTTAAGGGTTTGTGCATTGAAAAGTAAAAGTAGAGTACTTCCTTTACCAAAGCGCCGTTTTAAATACGATGCTTGTTCGATTTTGTCCAGAGTGCAGCATAGGCATTGAATTTACGAATAAAAAATTAGAATAAAACTGTGCATGCGTCATGTATATAATACGATATTCACTTATAAATAATTTTCTTTCGATGCATTTCCATAAGTTTATACAAGCAAGACCAAATATAGATTCATTGTTTGATAGCATCTGCCATTGAGCGCGTATTCAGCATCTGGAATATCGAACGATCTCACGGCTCAAAATAGCACGCGGCGGCTCACTCTCCGCTTTGTTCTTCCCGTGCAAGAAATCATTCAGAGTACACGTGGTTCGCTTCGCGCGTGCTTCCTTAACGAAAGCTTTGCGTACCCTTCCAATAAGACATAATAAAGAAAAAGAGAGAGAGAGAGAGAGAGAGAGAAAGAAGGAAAAATCGAAAGAAGTCTCGGTGCAGAAAACAAGGGCAGAATCAACGCACGCGCTCATTTCGACCTAGCGAGGAGGGGCCGCGTGTGGTCTTTGCCCTATCCGATCGATGACGTCAGATATAGCGTTAGCGTGTACGTCAGCTACGAGTGCACGAATGCGACGAACTTGCCGAATACCGACAGGGGGTGCGCACACCACGAAGGGTGAGATATATCTAGGGGAGAACGTAGGAAGGGTGCAGCGTTTACTTTGCTAAATTCCTATACACAGTCCTAGAGAGCGGGGAAACTCGAACTAGCAGACGTATGCGTGCACGCGTCCGTGTGCGCGAGTAGTCCGTGAGAGATCGCGCGCTCCGATGCGGTGAATCGGAAAGAAGAGAAAGAGGGAGAGACAGAGAAAGAGAAAGAGAGAGAGAGAGAGAGAGAGAGAGAGAGAGATAGGTGACTACGAGTGACGCACGCAAAGGTGTATACGCCTCGAGGATGAGGAAGGGGCCGAGGGGGGAGAGAAGGGAGACGGTACACGTGGGAACCCGGCACGTGGGACTCGCGCGTACGTATAATGTGACCACGATTGGCCTTGACACCTGGACGGCTACTGCCGCTCGACTCGGACGTGTGTGTGAACGTGCGCTCGGCGCTTCTCTTTTTTGTTTTGCTCTTTGTTTTTTTCTTTACGGGAATCCATCGAAATTCAAAGAGCGTTACGACTTTACCTGTGCGAAGGAATGCCTATATATGCGGGTTTTGTGATTCACGTGCCGAGAACGAGCTCGGCTCGTACGGGCACTCATCTCGGAAATCTGCCGCGAGATACATACAAATTTTTATTATTTATGCGGACGAGTCGGACGAACGCCTCGCGCTTTCTCGATTTACACCTAAAGAGTTTATACGCGAGCATATCTCGACTTTTTCCGATAGCGGCCCTTTTTATTTTTCCCCTTCTCTTAGATTGCTTGTTCGTCAATGTAAAACAAAGGTAAATTTATACCTTGAATTTGTTAAAGTTACAAATAAGTTGATCAATCGTTAAAAAATTATCTTTCTATTATTATCATTATAATTATTATTAATTTATAATTTTTTAAATTACTTTACGAGTAAAATAATTGACCTTTTTTGCATCCACTACATATTATTAATAATTTTTTCAAAATTATTGTATAATACTTTAGTTGGATGATTTGAGCAGACAGCGCGATGCGACAAAATAATAAAAGTTGACAAATTAGATAAATGAAAAATAGCTGCGGTAAACGACATTATTCTAACTCTACGAATATATGCAAGCGGTAAATATTGCTTTGTTAGAAAGCGCTACATAACACTAAATTCACTTGTATTTTAGTTTTGACAACGCGCATATATTTGCTCATAGTAATAATGACACGTGCAACATTTCTTCTTTTAGATAATGTACCAAGAAAAAATATTATCTCTATGGCAAGCTTTAACTACGCGACCTTCTTATGAATCAAAGTCTCAGATTGAAAAAATTCCCGCATAATATCTCAATCTACTCTTTGTAAAAAAGACGCTCGCTAGCAACGTTGCGTTCGCCCAGAGAGACGAAGAAAGAAAAGCAAAACAATGCAGAAAGGAAATAATCGTCATCTTCGTCAATTACGAAAACAAAAGCCGTACAGAGGAAAAATATGACGATCGTTAAGCATCCCTTTGTTAAATCCAAGCGCGCGGCTTAATTCACGTATACATTAAACAATTTAACGATGTACGAATCTCAACGTTCCCGCCATATGTCCGTGTGTCTTACGCAATGAACACCGAAAGAGGTCTCGCTCCGATGATCAAGCGCAAGGCCCGTGACACTGGCTCTCTCGGCTCTCGGAGCAGCTGCGCGCGCGCGCGCGCTCGGGTCTACGAGAAAATCGGCGTCCTCTCTTCTCCTTCGCTCCCACCGTTTTGTATGCTCACTATACGCGCGCGCATACGTATGCACGTATACGCGTGCGTGCGCTTACTCCTCCTCGACTATGCCGTCCACGAGGCTCAGAAGCCTGAGAGTCTCAGCGATGCGTATGCGTAGATATACGTATAAGTGTATGCCGAGAGCAAGCAGGTGACGTTGGTCGCGTGCCAAGGCTCCCCTTCTTCTTTCTTCCTCTTATTCTTCTTTCTCTCATTCTTTCTCGCGCTCTCTCGCTCGCTTCTTCTTCTTCTTCTTCTTCTTCTTCTCCTTCATCGTAGTCGTCGTCGTCGTCGTCGTCATCGTCGTTCTTTTTTCCCCCGCGGTTAAGAAAAGTATCTTGCGCAAAAGCCATTGTCCTGGCTGCCCTTTCTCACGGGCTCGAATGGTTTCGCCTCGCTGCTGCTACCGACGCCGTTTTTGCTGTCCCTTTAACACAACGCGGAACCAACGACAACGAGCATACTTGTTTACCGGTGAATCTTTAAGGGATTTCCTCGACGCCGAAATTCGAGAAAGTCGCTACTTAACGTTTTACGCGAGACTTGACACGTGCTCTTCTGACGTTAATTCCGAGAGCCACATATTTAAAGCTCATGAATGTAGTACTATGATTAATATTTTGCTCAATAAAGATTTTTCTTTTCTATCATTACTTTATAATAGAGCTTGGATAAAAATTAAAAATTATTGCTTTATATTTTTCTTGCTAATTATTACATCAAATTTTTTACATACCTTTTGTAAAAGTGTTTGAAATAACTTGCACTATTTTAGGATTTACAAGATGCACGTACTATATAATAGAAATAGCTTGTTCAGTCTTCTAATGCGAACATTGCAAGGAAAATCTTATAATTTAGCAACATAATAGATTTTTAATCGATTAAAGAGCACGAGAAGAACGTTAATCTCACTCGTCGAGTTCAGCTGTTGCCTGAAAAAATCGATAAACCGAGCGGCAGGTGACATTCGGCACGTGCCGTGATTTTTGCCGGCGAAAGATCCCCGAGAGTCGAAGAAAAGGGAAGAGAAGACCTCCCCTCTTTTTATTCTTTCGTGCCCTTGTATGCGCGACTGCGCCGATGGGGTAAGAACGGAGTCTCAAAAACGCGTGCAAAATGCAGTTATTGTTCGTACACGTAGTTCCCGATTTCTATGCTTGTATATATCTGTTTATGAATCAAAACAGCTGATTTTTTCGCGCTGCTATACTGGCTGTAAAATTTTTTTTAACAATTTTTTTACTTTTTATTTTAATTTTAAAGTAATATTTATGAAATTTTATTTTATTTTATTTATTATTAATCTTTTAATAAATAAAATTAAAAAGGACATCTTTAAATGTTCGATGATGATTTTTAATCGCTGAAAAATTTTAATTTTACTTAAAAAAAAAAAAAAAAAATCGTACTTAAACATAAAATGATAAAAAAGAAAAGCGAAAATAAAGTAATGCCTTATGAAATGTCAGCTTTTTAAACTCAAATTAAGCAGATACGAAAAAAAGTTTATTGCCGGAAAAAAAGATTAATCGAAAATGCTTGTATTCGTGCATTTATAAAATTATATCTTACTGCGGAGAAAGAACAAAACTAAATAAAACTTTCTTATTCGCAAATGATTATTAAAAAAAAATTGACGTGGGTTCATTAAAATTCATTTAAAATGAAAAAAAAAAAAAAAAAAAAGATACGTACCTTATCAATTCATAAAAGTCTTAATACATCATAAGAATCGTGAGAATATCGAAAGTCGTTCGTTTTTAAAAGCGAAGCGAGAGGAGACGTACAAGCTTGGAAGACGTATAGAGTAAGATGAGTACATGCAGAAGATCTGCCTTAACGCGATGTAGATCGTGGAGCTGGAATGATGGGAACCTTTTGCATTACGGTTTCAGTTGCATTATCAGATAAACCGCAGAAGCCCGCAGTCAGGCCGCGATGAACACGTCGCGATGGTTACGGGCCGTTCGAAAGATCTGGATCAAGAAGCAGCAAAGTATAGATGCTGCGTGTTGCTGACGTTGTTACAGTACACTTGTATACGTGCGCGTACGTATGTTCGTACACACGCGTACATGCTCACCCAGACTTCCTTCCCCCCTAATTAACGCGTTACACACATCTGGACTTTCGGCTTTTTCCTTTCTCATCGGCACATTGAAATATTCATTTTTAACCGATCGATTTAAACGTTACGTAAAATAATATTTTGATTATAAGTTAATGCCGATATCGCAGCTATCTTGAAAACTCGTTAAATTTATTTTATTTGCTTACTGCAACAGCAAAACAACCAAATTCTCATCTTTTTTGAAAGTTAAATATTTAAATTAATAAATTACCGTTTTTTATTTTACCGTTATATGTACGAAATATTTAATTATAATTTTTTAAAAATATAAATTTATAAATTTCAGTCATTTTATAAAAAAATATATTCAAATGGCAAACATTTTGACTGTTTCGATTGTACGAAAATTTGGAAAGTCGAAGTGTAAATAAATAAGCAAACTCGTATAAAATAACGATCTAGAAAAGTCCAGATCCGCATTTTTTCAGCTTCGAAGGTATGGTTTGGGCGGACAAACGCAATAGGAATTTAAAGCGAAACGAGATTTCCCTGACCCAGCATTATGCTAATTGTAACAAAATGAGCGGTGACGTCGTCGAGGCTCGACCAGGCCAAAGTACCGAGGGTCTCTCGCGCGTCTATCGCTTTTTTTCTCTCTGGGTAAGAAGACGTTCGGGTACGCGAGCATATGACCGATCGACGTCGGCAGCTCGCGGCCGAAGAAGACGACGAGCGACAAAACGACGACGAGTCACGAAAATTTCTCACACTCGGTGCTTGCGGGCTGCAACCGCGAGCTCTCAGCCGGTTTCCCGTATTGCGCGCGCTCTTTCGCGAGTCTTGCGCGCCTACTCGTCTCGCACGGCGTGTAACCCGTTGACGCGCCAATCCCGCCCGGCTTCCGAGGAGAGCGGTATCGACGAATTTGCATAGAGCTGCCGCTTTACATACAACTCCCTCCTTCTCTCGCTCTCTCTCTCTTTTTTTTTTTTTTTTTTTTTCTTTATATCTATGCTCTCTTAACTGACCAGCTGTTTTCCCTCTGCGTTTGACCTTTGTTTCGCGCGCTCTACTCTCTTAGCCACTAACGCCGCTTCTTCCTTCGTCTCTGTTCCACGCTCTTATTGCTTCTAGTACACTCCTTTTCTTTTCTTTTTTCATTCATTTTTTTTTTTTTTTTTTTTTTTTTTCAAGTTCTAAGCGAGACTAAGCCACGGCAATTGCCGCGTTTAGTTTTGCAGAGTAATTGTCGCCCGGTGTGCTCGTATGCTCGGGAGGACAGATGTCTCCAACTACTGTATGTGAAACTGTATTCCCTTTTTTTTTCAATTTATAATGATGTTTGCTGGAGCCCCGGGTCCTTTGCATAAATGTGTCGTATGTTACTAGATTTGAAAACGCCTCATTTTAGAAAATTCTCTTTGAAAATTAAATAAATAATTTAAAAATTTGCATAAGCCTTTTGTATAAATTGTGATCGTGTAAAATCGTTTTTCTTTTAATCGAATAATTATCGTAATAACGTTTAAGGGGTTACCCCCAGTTGTAGCTCAACAAAAAAGGCCTTTTTCATGAATTTTTTTAAAGAAAACTACAAAACTTTTTTAAACGATTATTATATCATCTTAAAAAGTACATCTTGAAGAACTTTCAGTAATTTTTTTATTGCAAAATATTACATTGCTAAGTGGCAAATGGCCGCCAATGAAATAGTGTTTTTATTTATACGATTTGCGGTGACCAACATTGCGGCGAAGTGGATCATTTGAAACAAAAAATGTGGATAGATTTAGTTAAATATAAGTATAAACTAGTCGTTAATCGAAGGATTTAAAAAAATATTCATTTTTCACAAAATGGCGGACAGTCAAAGTTAATGGTTTGATTTTAACGAAAAATCGAACGATTAAAGACTACATTTTTATGTATTAAATAAGCCTGCAAAATTTCAAGAAAATCGGTTTATTAGTGTTTGTGTCATCTTGGTCACCGACTTCAGAAATGCCATTTCGAGAAAAACGCGTTTAAAGTTTTAATTGCCGGTTGTTTACACAACGGATTCTTCTCTTTTAACGCTCATATCTCAGTCAATTTTGTTCGGATCGACTTGTAATTTCCAGGTCATATTCTCAGATACTTATACTTTAAAAAAATGCAATTAACAAAAAATCGATTTTTTCAAAGTCGCAAGTGGGGGTAACCCGTTAATAAACAAACAATGAGTTGTGAAACTGGGTTAAAATTTTTGTTTAAAATTTTAATTAAAGTTGTAGCATTTCATTTGTGTTGACATTAAAAAAAAAAAAAAAAAAAAAAAAAAAAAAAAAGGGGTCAGTTTTCTATAAAAATTGACAAATACACGGGCACAGAAGCCCGTGAAATGCTCGTAGTGTTTCGCATGAATAAAAATACTTCACGCATCGCGCGATTCGCTTATGATGTCACGCGCGCGTCTCGCTTCCTTTATTTACTCCACGACTCGAATTTCAAGCCAATCCGCCGATAAGACGGAACGATATCCCCCCGTTTGTCGTTGACTCGGTCTGGGAGCGCGGGCGCGCGCGTTCCGCTTCAATGGCGCGCTCTTGAATGCTTATTCACTCGCGTCTTCTTGCCTCGTCTCCTAAATTGACCTTTCCAAGAAGTTAACCGCAAGAAAACATCCTTCATGAATGAACTGTGTATTTTCTACGTATTTGCCCTCGGCTTTTCTCCTTTCCCCTCTCCCTTTCATTTATTTTTATCAATGAAGTAGTTCAGACGTGCCGTATGCTAAATCATTGACGGAAGTTTTATGTTATGATTTTCTTATCTTTGCTTTTTGATAGCTAAGCGTATTACGTGCATACTGCAGTTTATTTGAATTTTTTTTAAATCGACGCGTATTACGGACCGTTAAGTCTTTTAAATATTTAATACAGAATTGATACACCGATATATAACAAGCACATTTCGATACTCTATTTACAAAAATTATCTAGTAGAAAATATACATGGTATACATAGGTCGAGTAATTCACTATTTATTTTCAAGTAACCTTTTTTAAATGTTGAATTTTACGTTAATAAAAAAATTTAAAGAATAATTAATTTCAAGCAGAATTAATATTTTGATAATCAATTTTCTGTATGTATTCATTATTTTTCAGATAAAGTAAAAAATATCTTTTATTAAGCCAAAAAATTTATTATTAAGACACATATTTTTTAGCGTAAAAAATGAACTTTATAAAAAGTGCAGATGTTATAAAAACAGGCAAAAGAATTCATTTTTTTTCTTTGAAAATCAACAAAATTAAAGAATCGACTACCGCGTCAGTTGATAATACTCTCGAACGTGAACCCACAAAAGATTTTAACAACATAAAAAATACTCTACAAGAAAGTGGAGTTTTTTTTTGCTTTCCTTTCCCAATCTGCCTCGTCAATCCTCGTAATCACGCGTCGCGTTTTGTCGAAGGCGGGCAGAACATCGGTAATTACTTGACTATATACAGAAGAAAGGACATCGTTTCTACGGGCGCGCGTGAACGCGACCAAACTGACGCGAAGAGAGTGTATTTTGTGTAACAGTGACATCCCCGTTTCCTTTTCTTATCGTCTTCCTTTTCCAACACTTCCCCCCCCTCTTTCTCTCTCTCTCTCTCTCTATGTCATGGACACACTTTTTCAACTCTCGTTCGCAATGAATATCATTATAAGGATTGGATTTAGAGACAGCTGCATATGAGCTCGTAATGAATAAAAAATTATTTTATGATTTAAAAGAATATCGATTGAAAAAATGGCTCGGAGAAAGCTTTATGCCTTTACTCTTTAAACATTAACTTGGATAGTTAATACGATGTCGGTTTTGTATCGAATTTTTTTTTCGATTTGAGAGACCGGCAAGTGGATTGGTATAAAAGAATAGACAAAGTTTGATAGCGGCGGCGAGAAGAATGAGTTAAGCTTCGCATGTGTAAGCACAATGGTTCTTCTTCCGCCTACGGAGGCACCTCGAGCAAGGCACACTTCAATCTTTATCATCCAATTACATCAATTTCCCGTACCCCGGGCGAGCACTCGGTACGCTCACGAGCTCAATTTCTAGATCGCCGACAATTAAAAAGCCCGTGCGCGTAAAAAATCGAAACGGCAGGTATAGGTCGTATAGTTTAAGTAGGGCCCCGCACCAAGCGGAGTACATCGCGTCGGTAGTCGAGGGCGCGAGCAAGCGGCGAAGCGTGCCGTCGATGAAAGAGAGAGAGAGAGAGAGTGAGAGAGAGAAAGAGAGAGCGAGGGAGAGAGGGAGAGCGAGTAAACGAGTAAATGAGCGAGGAAGCGCGGAGGGAGGGTACGTCACTCGTGGCGGCGGCGCCCAGGCCGAGGCGCGCCGAGGAGCCAGGCCGAAGACTGCCGAGGCCGATGGTGGGAACGCCGAGCGCCGAGTGTTCTCACCAGGCCGGCCAGGCGGCCCCGGCGAGAGAGCGAGCAGGCTGGCAGGCCGCCGAGCAGCCACCGGTGCCCGAAACGCGCGCGAGCGGGCGCGCGCGCGCGCACGAGCCTGCCGCCGCCTCTTCTTCTTCTTGTTGTTGCCGGCGCGCGCGGGGGACGTGCAAGGTGCCTTCGGAGCGTGGACGCGGAGTGTGAGAGAGCGGAGGGCCGCAGCGGCTACCGGTCGCGAGTCTGCAGCCGGTTCGTTTCTTTCTCCGCTCTCTCTCTCTCTCTCTCTCTTCCTCAACGGCGCGCGGTTCCTCTTGTTCGTTTTCCTTCGCGCCGACTACGAAATCGTCGCACGCTCGCGCGCGCGCGCGCCGGTCAGCAGCGGCGATTGGACGAGTTGCAAGATCTCTTTCTTTCTCTCGGTGTTTCTCGCGGAGCGACTCGAAACATTATACGCGTGCAATAACCAGCGCGCACGCACATGCCCTCCTCCCTACAACGTACATTATACATGTGTACACTTGACGCAGACGGACGAGTGAGAGAGAGAGAGAGAAACGCTTTATTATTATTACCGAGCGCTCGCGCGCCCGCTCTTCGTCTCTTTCCTCGCCCTGCCGCAACGAGCAACGAGTGGGATGAGGCGGATGATGACTGCGAGAAGGAGAAGGAGGAGGAGGAGGAGGAGGAGGAGGAGGAGGAGGAGGAGAAGGATGATGATGATGCGGAG
This sequence comes from Chalcis sispes, assembly GCA_949987625.1. Classification (NCBI taxonomy): domain Eukaryota; kingdom Metazoa; phylum Arthropoda; class Insecta; order Hymenoptera; family Chalcididae; genus Chalcis; species Chalcis sispes. Next base: position 81,359,071 of record OX465094.1, read on the forward strand.
AGCTGTTACCTTGCTAAGTGCGCCGTGTCCCTGCTGCTTGCCATTTTTATTATTTCGTTTTTTTCGCCTTTTTCGGATCGAATTTTTATAGTTTTGGGATCGTTCGGCTTTGTAAATATTATACTTGTCGGTGAATCTCTTTTGTATGCGCTCGCTGCTAGATGAAAAATGTTGCTTTTGAGTTTCAAAAAATGTTTATTTTTCTGGTTCGAGAAAATAAAACAAATATCGTACTGAAAATGTATTGATAAAATAAAATCTCTGGTTTAGATAGATAAATTTCTGAAAAAAGCTTTATTTTGATTAAAAAAAATTTTTTAACTTAAATTCTCTTGATTAATATAAATAAAAATAATGTTGTCTTTAGAAAATAATTTCATCACGTATGCATAAGATAAAATTTTGATAAATGCATAAGTCTGAAAATATAAAAGTATTAAAAATGTCAATGTATAATATAATATCGATTAATATGAATATTATGTATGAAAAATCGTAATTCAGTAATAGGTAATTAAAAATAAAATTTTGATTTATTCGTAAAATATACACCTTTCAGATCGGCAATTACAAAAAAAAAAAGAAAAAAATAAAAACAAGCCACCGCAGCCAACCAGTTACACTCGAATAAAACAAACTACTCAAAGTTTCTCACGGATAACGAGTCATTAGCTTTTTTTCTCCGCGCTCGATATAAATCGCGCACTTTACGAGCGCATCTCGTGCGCGCTCGCGGCTAATGACGAAAAACCGAGTAATAAATCAAAAATGCAGCCCGCGATCGTCGCTGCCCGTTTTCTCTTTCCCCTTCTCTCTCTCTCTCTCTCTCTCTCTCGCATAATCATAGAAAATTGGCGCGAGCGTCCGAGCAATTTCGACGTAAAGTAAATTTTTTTTTTCACTCTACATCCTCATTCTGACGCATACGTGCGGGTTACGCGCCAGCGTGTGTCTCGACGCCAAATATAAACGTCTATACATATACACCGAACCCTCGAGTCCTATATATTCTTTTGTGCGTAGCTGCGAGAGTACCGCTCTTACGGAATCCGGTCCCTCGTGCCTATCTCTTCCGCAAATCCCCTGTAAGATATATTATAACCTTTCTGGGTGGATAAACTCAAAAATGCGATAAGTTAATACTATCGAAAATTTACAAACAAATTATAAGGCCATATTTTAATTATATTCCGATGTTTCATAAAAATTTAAACTTTTCTTAATTAGCCAAATCAAAATAAACTCACGACTCTATGTTAATTAAAGAAATGACTCATAAAATCTTTAAAAACATTCGAATATATAAATTACAAGATATCAATTAAAAGAGCAATTAAAAATCTACATAGAAATAATCTAATTACTCACAAGGCTACCCTAAAATTATAATCGTAAAATTTTTCTGCATCTTGCAGGGATAATAAAAGGTTTGGCCGGTAAAAGTCAATCATCGTTCAAAAGGATGCATCGCACCGTAGACAAAGCATCGCTCGGAAAATGCAGGGATAAAAGGGGGATTCTCGGGGTGAAGCTTTGCTCGTGTACGAGTCCCGTTCTCGGGTCGTGTCTATGATTACGAATTAATGGTTCTGCTTCCTCGCTACTGTACGAAACGAGCGCGCGAGGCTGCCGGCGAGTTTTATTATGCGTCCAATCGAAACTGCCCGTCCCAACCCGTTGATTATGGAAATTTCAGCAATCGAGGGCGTTGTCTATGATGATCGACCTTGTATGCGCTCTTTTCCATTTTTTAAAACAATTTGTTACCACGGGTTTCTTTTTAATTTTAAGGCTTACTTTTATATTTATATTAATTGCAGTTCTTCAGATTTCATAAAAAGGAATAAAAAGATTTTGATTAATTTAGCATAGATTACGGTAAATTTGATTTTAATGTAATTTTTGCAATAAAAACTGTAAAATTTATCATTTTAAAAAGTATACATTTTTCCTTTTAACAATTTTAATTGCATTAAGAGATTAAAAAATGATCCGTACACGTAAATTCATGTTTGTGCAAATACAAAATATCCACTGATCGTTACGGTAAATTTTATTTAATGCATCTGCAGAAAAATAGAATAATAATAAGTCTTAATGAGATAATAATTTCTCCGAATAAGAATATTTCTTCGTTTATAATTTCGAAACAACTGTATTCTGAGTCAAGTATAAGCACATATTCTTAAATTAATCTATATACTTGCAATAAATAAATACGCATATAATTTATTACTTAAACGGTAAATTTTAAAAACATCGCTTAAGTAAGATTTCACTCGCGAGCCGACTTTTTATTCGCGTCGACTTCACAAAGTTACGGATACACGTCGCTTCAACATCGAATGTGAAACACATCCTTTCTCGTGCACTTCGAATCCACTCGCGCGCCTTTTTATTTTCACTCCCCACCGTAAGGTAATTGTAAGCGTGGAAAAAGAGGTTTCTTTTTAAAATTATAACTCTGTTCGGACGAAGCGAGATGCGCCGCGCAACCTCGAGCCTCGAACTTTTTCACGAGGAGAGCGAGCCGTCCAGTTTCTCAGCGCCGGTTAACTCGTTTATTTTTGGTAATTAGAAAAGCAATTAGAAAATAAAATTTCTCCCTCCCTCTCTCTCTCTCTCTCTCTCTCTCTCTTACTCTTTCTACTCGCGATAAACGCGCATGCGCGGCCCTCCCTGCCGGAATGATCCCCAAAGAGTCGGCCGACGATGCACCCGATCCCACGAGTCGCAATGACCAGACGAAACACACATGCGCGCCCGATGCATCAGCGCTCTTAAACGCCTTCGTTTGTTCGGGCTGCTATCCGAGACTAAACATATCGACTTTCTTAAAAGACCGGCCCGACGAGAGATTTTAATGGACTTGCATATATAACTGCGCTTATTCTCCTTTACCGGTCTATTATAGAAAATGCGAACGACTTTTGCCGTTGCGACCGGCCAAGATAAGATTACGTTAGAGCGACTCAACCCTGTCATTTTGCATCTTTAGCTTCCGGTTAAAATTATCGTTTTACTTTTTTTTTTTTTTTTTTTTTTTTTTTGTTTAAAAAATTTCCTTTTTATATACGGCTCTTGATAAAAGCATCGTTCGTGTCGACATCTTCATTTTTAACGGCAATTTTTGAGAATCGTTGATAAGAAAGAATCATTCAAAATAGTATTTTTAAGCTTGTATGTATATATATGTATGATTGTTTTTTTTTTTTTTTTCAGATGCAATTATCAAGATTTCAATGTCATATTTTTACCACGACACGTTTTAGTTCGTAAAATTTTCTACGTTAAAAGACATTAATAATGAAAGGATATTAGTTTTATACCCGTAATTTGAAAAAAGAAAAACGTCATAAAGAGATGGTAATTATCGCGCAAAAAAAGTCAACGCTGAAAATAAAAATTTATTTTTACGGACGTCCTCGCGCTTTTAAAGTATTCGACGACGACGTATTCTCGGTTAAAAAGCGCGGGCACGATTTACTCCTCAGAGCTCATCACCCCGTAGCAGTTATTTCCTCTTCTAAAACACTTCTATTAAACAGCAACGTTTTGAAAAAGAAAGACGAGTAAAAAACCTTTCCTCCCACGAAACGCTAGAAAAAAAAGGTTTGCACTGCGCATGGTGTACCGTTTATTAGTCGAAGGATCATCGTTCGGTCAAGCACCTCGGACGTTTACCTGGACCTTTTCTCCCTTCACTCGGGGCTACTACGGTAATATATCGCCCCTCTCCCACCCTTTAGATATCTTCCCTTTCGGTTCGGGCATCCTCAATAAAACGGCGAATTTGCCGCGCGCCCCTCGTGTGTCCGACACGCGCACTTTTATATTCTCAAATTTAGGAGGTAGCGCGGTAAGATCATAATAGATGCACGGCTTTCTCCCCTTATTCTGCATTCCTTTTTGCATTTTTACCTGTCGATTCTCTCTTTGCGCATTCTTTCTCCATCTCGCTCTCCCCCTTTATCCCCCATTCATTTTGCACGCATATAGTGCGTGCCTCCTCTCGCCCCGAGCTAAGCAAGCGTGTAAGATCCAAAAGAGAAAAAGAGAGAGAGAGAAAGAGAGAGAAAGGAGCCTTGAAAAACGGAGCAAGCGATAGGGTTGAAGCCGCAGAGCGAGTGCGCGCGCGAATCGCAGAAACGTGGGAACTGCCGCCAGGTGATCCTCTTTTCTTCGGCCTTTCTCTCCGTCTCGTTTTCGCTCCTTCTCTGTCTTTTTTCTCCCTCTCCCTCTCCTTCTCTGTCTGTTTCTCCTTCTTTCTCTCTCTCACTGTCTCCCTTTCGCTCCCATATATATATATATATATGTATTGTGTAGGCTTCCGAACGCAAGCGCACAGGATCGATCGACACAGGAAGGGGGGACTGTACTGACGTGTGTACAGCTATATGTATACACGTGTTTCTCCATAGGTATGCGTATTATGAGAGTCCGAGAGACTCGTCCCCGATGGGGAGAGAGAAACCAACGGAGATAGGGAGAAAAGAGGGGAGAACGAGGACTTTTACTGCACTCTCGAGGGGTGGATGATTGAGGAAAAAAAAGCGTGTATATATATATATACATGCTACACACACAACACTTCTTCATGTGGGGAAATGCAATTGCATCACGCGACCCGCGCAAGACGAGGCTTTTGACAACTATGACCGCCTCTTGAAATATAAAGAGAAAGAAAGGGCTCTTTTCTTTTACAGTTTAGAGGCTTGGCTTATTAGAATTAACCTACTGTATGTGCATCTCTTTGCTGGTATTTTTTTGTGCGCTAAAATAAGTAAAGGAAAAAAATTTGGCTATTCTTTGTTGCGTGCTATAAGAGGGTTAATTAACGTTAATTCTCCTTAACTTTCTTCTTCAACAAGAGAGAGTATAAGATATACAAGGGATCAAAGAAATTTTTATATTATTTTTCGCACAATTATTTAACTCGTTAAAATATTGCTTATTTTACAATATATTGCATATGCAAATCGTTTGACGATTATAAATGACTAATGATTCGATTACGATGCATGTTAATAACATAACTAAAGTTTAAAAAATTTAAATTAAAGTTAAAAAAATATTAACTTTTCTACATATTATTTTAGACAAAAAATTATTATAAAAAAAAAAAAAGAAACAATAAGAAAAAATAAAGTTTAAAATTATAGATTTTAAAAAATTGTAAATTATTTAGCGCAATATTAATTCCATGTATGTTATAATATTTTTAAAAAGGTATCATTTATAAAGTAATACATATTTTAAATAATTTACAAAACTTGATTATATTTTAATCTAAATTATCAAAAAATGATTTATAAAAGTTATTTATTTTAAACTTGGTTAATTCGACGAGTATAGGCAACGTCCACTCGTAATTTTGTAATAGCTTTATTTTTATTTTCCCAAAATAAACATATTTATTCGATGACAATGACCTTTTACGACAGCAGTATTAGTTAATAAAAAGTTTCGTAGCAAAATATTGAAAGTTTACTTATTTTTTACCTGATCGTATAACCTATTACACAAAAATTTCAGACGCGCGTGTGTCCAGCACACGACCTTATTTTGCCAAAACGAGGACACTGACCTAATTCAATTTTTAAGAGAGCGCAGAAAATTTACGATCGGTTATTCGGATACAAAGACTGCAACTATATAGTTATTGCTTATATTGCTTTATGTACGATTGTATCTTTTCCACTGTTGTTCGAACGAAAGTGTCGGTGCTCTATTTGATTCGTAGTCATTGTAGCAAATACTTTAATAGTAATGTTTTAATGACTCATTCCAAAATCAAGCGAATTATAATTTTTAATTATAAAATAATTTGCTAAAAATTTTTGTTTTATAATTTACTTTTAAAATTTGAGTTATGTATATATATATATATATATATATATATATGTGTGTGTGTGTGTGTGTGTGTAATCTTTCTAAAAAATTATCCAGCGAGAGTTTTTATTTTTTTCTCAAGGATACAAAAATCGCTCTACGGCATAAAGCTGCATTAAATGTGTGCAAAGTAAATCACGTGCGTCACATCACGCAACGTTCGTCTTAAAGTTCCAGACGGTAGAGTAAAAACTTTCTGTGTGCGAACAAAAAATATATGAAACATAAGTTTTCGACTCTCTCACGGTGCATAAATTTTTGACTGGGAAACCACAATTCTGCTATTCTCAAAGAACCGTACAACAGCCGCCCCCGTGTTGCATTGACGCTCTCATGGATAAAAACACGCACGTTCCTTTCTTTATTATTCGGAATTTTCAGTCCTCAGAGTTGATACTATAAAGTATCGAAAAGTTATTATTTAAACATCGATCAATTAAATAATTACTTATATTATAGTTTTTTATATTTTTTACATCGCTACAATTTTAATCTTGATAGCATTTTATATTCAACAAGAAATATACGTCTCGTTTAAAATAATATTATATCTACATACTCGACTATTAGGCAAAAGATTAAATTAATAATATAAAATAAATTATTACTTAATTTTTATTTTTTATGCAATTTTCAAAATCCGAATATAGTAGAATTTTAATAGAGTTTAATAAATTTAAAATCGTTATAAATGTTACTTAAAGGTATTGTATCGAAGACAAAAATATAATGATTAAAACATTAATCAATCAAATAATTAAGCGGTAAATGGATGCAGGATAAAAATAAAGCGAAGCTCGACACTTTATGAATGAAATACATAAATACGTAAAAATACAAGAACTGCTGTTAAGAATGGAGATGGCCGATGAAAAAAGTTTCTTCGAGAAAGCAAAAAACACCGAGTAAAAAAAAAAAAAAAAAAAAAAAAAAAAAAAATAAAGAAAGAATTAGAACTAGTAAGCTCTCTCACGCGACACGATGGTTTATAGTGGGAAACCGCAACTCTCGGATTCTTAAAGAATCTTCGTTAAAAAACCACCCCCACGCGAGATCACAAACACGTCCACCTTGACGGTATTTCCAGAACGGCGTTTATACAAGCTAAATTTTAGCCTCGACTTCTACATCTCCGCGAAGGCAGTTTTTTAGTTCCGGAAAGTCCCTGCCCGCATTAGCTCCCTTTTTTTTCTCTCTCTCTCTCTCTCTCTCTCTCTTTCTCTCTCTTTCTCTCTCTTTCTCTGCTCGGTTGTCGCGTGTTCTCGTGTACAATGCATCTGCGCGCCAGCGCTCGCGACCCCTCGGCACGAGTGCGAAAGCCGCATTTTTTATTTTGTTTTTTTGTTTTCTTTTTTTTTCCTACCGAGCGAATTCAAAAGTCTGCCACTCTGGTATTCTCCCTGCACTTTGTATAGCCGAAAAATTTTTTTACCAAATGATACGGCACGTGGGAAAAGCAGCTCGCGTCTCCGCGTGTTCCTAGAAATAATCCTCCTTAGTTGGGTTAAGCAAATTTGCACAGTTTTTTTATAGCGACTATTTTTAAAATACTATATCTTTTTCGTAAAAAGTCAATTGATCGTGTGAAGCTGGCGCGAGGACAGCCTTAGTAATAACAAAGTTAAAATCATACCTCATCGCTATTTTGAAAGCTCGATTAATTTTAATATAATTAAAACGTTAAACGCGAACAGATGCTCACTTTTCAATGGATTTGGCTCTAAGCGCATCTTGTACGTGTGGGAAAATAGGCCATAAGTGTCGCGATCCGAAAAAGATGCCGCTTAGAAAAGCGTAAAACGAAACAAAGAAAGCAAAGTCCAGCCAAGGGTTTTAGTTCGAAAACACAGCGAGAGACGGAAGTAGGAGAGCGAGACTCCTGTTGAACTTTGGTAGCTCTTTAGAGTTTCTCGCGGCATCTCGTGTCCTTCGAGGCCGTAGTCGTCGCAGGTGCATCGGACACAGTGTGAGTAGGGTGTGAGCGTTCCAATATTGGAATGAAACTCTCTTTCCTTCATACTTTCGATCCTTCTAAACTCCCCTCAAGAGGCTTGTGGTTGAGCTGTTGGCAACCTCACAGCGTCTTCCTTACGTACACCAACTATCGCGCGTATTGTTTTATGAGCTCGCGGATAAAAACATTTAATAACAATATTATTTTTTATTTTTCGCGAATTATTAATATTTATAAAATTATTAATATTATAAATTTTAAAACTAATTCATATCTCTTTTAAACTCTAATTAAAGTTTAAAAACAAAAAAAAAAAAAAAAAAAAAAAAATAACATGCTTAGCTTTGTCTCAGTTGCGGTTTATTATATATATATATTTTTTTTTTTTACTTTCATTTGCCTACTTCATTTTTTGCGTATTTCTTTTCTGATTAACAAGGAAGTGGAATAACGCGTATTATATTCAGCCGTATATATGCAATATATACATAAACTGCGGAACTTTCTTCAAAATTACCAATTACGATATAATATTGAATTATTATAGTTTATAATAAGCATCATATTTTCTTTCTTCATTTTTAATAATTAATTTTTTAATTTTATTTATTTGTCATTGAAAAATAAAATAAAATAAAATAAAATTATTACATTAAAGACACTAGTTGCAGAGTATACTTAAATAAGCATAAGTCCGATGATATTCTTGTAGAACAAAAATTAATCGCCGAAATTATGAGTTTACGCTGATAAAATTCTTACTCGGTTAATATTCATCCAAGCTATAAATTAATTTTCGAAAAACGGCTCTATTTACCTTTTAACTTATTAATACAAAAAGACTGTTCAAATGTTTAAACCTAAACTATAAATGTTGGCTTTCTAATTATATGTATTTTAATGTGTTTAGCGTTGTTATTAAATTCAATTTTATTATTTAGTATTTAAGTTAATTAATAAGTGGAATTTTTGGAAAAAATTGCGTTGGCTATGTCTACATATTTTTATTAAAATTAATTTACGATAATGAATTTATACCTAAATTTGACAATCGGCTATAAATCAATAGTATACTGCGGTATCAACACGAACCTCTGAAAAAAATTCCAGCATGAAAAACTCAGTGTACAAATGTTCCGCGCAACCAAAAACAGAAAAGCTCATACTTATTACGGTTACACTTGCCTGGAAACGGGACCCAAGGTCGACATTTTCGGCCAGCCAAAATGTTACGCTTTGAGCTGACCATCGCGTAAATTTTAAAATTCAGCCTCGACTAAAACGTAAAACATTATCTGCCTCGCTTATGCTAGAATGGCTGATTTAAGTAAAAGAGAGAAGGATAGATAGATAGATAGATAGATAGAGAGAGAGAGAGAGAGAGAGAGAGAGAGAGAGAGAGAGAGAGAGAGAGAAGAAATACAGGGGAAGGGAGGACGAGAAAGAGAAACATAAAGAGAAACATAAAGAGAGAGAGAGAGAGAGAGAGAAAGAGAGAAAGAGAGCAAGAGAGCAAGAGAGTGAGAAAAGGAGAGGGAATCGTGCTTCTGGAGCAATGTTATGTCCGAAAATCGAGTGTACCTCATGGCTACGCAATAATATACCAGTTTCAGGGACAAAGATGTAGTTTAAAGGCGCTATATTATATATTTACGAATGAGAAAGAAAGAGAAGCGTAGCGTGTAAGAGGAAGAGAGAGAGATATATGCAAACGGAAACCCCAAATAAAACCATAAACTATGAAGCAGAAGAGGTCGATCCTTTCCTCAGAATAACGGACTTTTTGCGCTATCCTGCGTAAGAGCTATAACGAGCTGATCTGTAGTGTTTGGTTTTTACAAGGCACACAAATTTACTCAAATAATGAGTTTTAAATATTTTGTAGATTCTATTATCTGCGTTCATAATTTTTTTGACTACATGATTTTTATTGCAGTTATTAATTCTTTTTTTGAAATTAGTATTATAAATAAATTAAAAATAAATTAATTTTTAAAATTCAATTTTTTTTTTTTTTTTTTTTAATTTACGTTTGAATTTTCAAAATTTTTTTTTATCGTCAAATGCTCGATTTAATGTATGGAAATTTTTTAATTACACATTCTCAGTTGCTTCAAAAACGAACTATATATGATAGATATGAAATGAAAAGAAAAAACCCATTGTCTTAGAATCCCAATAAAACATTGAATACCTACTCTTCTTCTTAAAAAGAAGAAAACATAATTATACAATTTGAAAAAATAAAATATTGCATCAAATAAATATTTCATCGGAGAAATAAAATTTTTTACGTTTTTGAAAGTTTTTAATGAAGTGTGCGCATCGAGAAGTCAGCAAGTAGACATCGAGAATGAAATGTACGCGAGCTCGCATTCGCGCCCGACTGGACTTTATACCGCTTACACACGTCGTCGGCGATTAATACACAGCTGCGCGCCGCGGCAAAGTTCCATCGATTATTATCGAAGCAAATATTATTATAACGAATATATATATATATATATATATGTATATATATTCGAGCGAGCACATAAGTAAGTACGACGCAATCATACGTATTAACGCGCTTAAACTCTGTCGCTCGCTGCCATTTCAAAAGCCTTACTTTCGGAGATTAGCAATCGCGGTTCGAACGCGACGATCTTCGAAAAGTACGAAGGGGTAAGAGGGCTTCTTCGTAACGAGATTTCGCTTAAAAAATTCAAGGGCGACGTTGCGTCAACGTCGAGTGCTAGCAAGGCAACCCGCGACTTTAATTGCGCGAGATAAGAAAAAAGTCCAATGAAAAAGTAATCGCGATCGCAACTTTCAATTCCTCAAACCTTTCAGCCCGTTAACAATATTTTATCCGTCGATCTTCACTCCGAGAATATCTAGATTTTTCAAGTTTTGCACGCTTACTTTTTTTTTCTTTCAATCATTCCTCCTCTCCTCCCAATCCTTCCCCCTTACTCTCCATCCATTCTCTTTCTCTCTCTCTCCCTCTCCCCCCTCTCTCTTTATTTCTCTTTCGCATAAGTATATTGCGCAAATGTAGGCATAAAAAAGTAGTGGTCATATGTTTGAAGTGCGACGTGTATAAAATAGGCTCTCCATCTGTTTTCTGCGTTTCGATTTCTGCAGTACAAATAATTTCTGACGTAGAACGGATAAATATTATGCGATGTTAATACAAATGTTGAAAATACTACTGAATGAATGTCTTACGAGCCGATAAATTATAATTGTATTTGCAGACGACAAAAACACTCGTACAAACTTTTACCATTTTTTTTTTTTTTTTTTATTATTCGTCGCTTCCACCAGTTACATTCAAAGATAAAATTTTTCAATCAAACATACATATGTTAAAATTATTCTTTTTACTTTACAGAGCAATTTACATTGAGAGTAGCAAACGTTCGTAATTTTTGTTTGATGCGCAATGTCTGTAAACATTAAAAATTAAACAGTAAACATTAAATAGATGTATTTCTTAAAAAAAGAACATTCTTGTACACTTATTACGTTGAAAAAAATTTTTCACAAATTTTTATCACTGGACAAATATACCACTAACGTCGGTATTATTTGACATTTCTTTTTTCAAAATCATTGTGAACAAATTTTCAACGCACGTCTTTAAAAAAGTGTGTAATAATTTTTTTTTTTTTTTTTTCATATTTCGTATATTATTTTTGTTATTTTTAAATTATAAAGCTTTATCCTCAGGTGCTATTATCTCTTTATTTTTTACTGTTATGATACAAATTATTAAAACAATTTATTGTAAAATTTATTTCAAACAATAAACGATTTCAACATCCGAATTTGATTTAAGCGTGACATTTAAAATAAAATCATTAAATTTGAATTCAAAATATATAATGCCTAAATGTCAAAATATAAGAAAAATAAATCAATTTTTGTTGACTTAAAGTTACCAGAATTTGCAGTATACATTGTTTCGCATATATCTCTTTCTATACTGTGTCTCATCCTTTTCCTTATTTTTCACGTCGGTTATGAAAATTATGGATACTCTAAGAGACGTAGCATTCGTAGAGCGATAGAAAGCAAGTTTGCGAGAGGAAGAAAGAGAGAGAGAGAGAGAGAACTACAGAGAATAAGAGAGAAGGAAAAGCAAAGTTGGGCACAACATTTGCCGCCTTCGAAAGTAAAAGTTTTCCTGTGCAATAATCGCACACCGTAAAACTTTATCTGTTTATTGCGCCGGCTATTAGCTCTTGAAACGGGGCAATAACTGATTTCGTCAACAGTGCTTACGAAAAGCAGATCCTCTGCCTCTTCCTCGACGTACTTTTATTGAAATACTTTATTTCAGTCTCTCTTTTTTACTTTTCCTATTCTTTCGTACACGCGAGTGTGCGATTCTCCGCCCACACCGAGACGCGCTACAAAGCAGTTGTTTCTCGGTGCTTCGTTTTTTATTCATTTACAGTCCGAGCTGGCAGATATTTCTTTGCGTCGAGGACCGAAGCGTGCCGATGATCAATCGTGAGACTTTTTCTCACTTTTCCAATCGTTGAATAACTTGCTAAGATCATGATGACGTTTGCGACCGGATGCCTACGTGCGCCGCATATTAAAATCGAATCGTTGATGGTTACATAAACTGCATAGAAATTGTCTGATACTTTAATCACGTTGATAAATTATTATCATTAAAACAAAAACTATGTACACAGAATAAATGCAGCTTTATTCACAATCTTTTATACGTCTTAAGAGCTACTAATAGACGTTTAGTCAATGAATTCTTTTTTTTGTAATTTTTTTAATTTACTTATAAATTATTACAATAAACAAATTGTAAAATAAATTCAATTTTTTTTTTTAATATTACATGCCAAGGAAAAACTTGTTTGTTGTTAAAAATTTTAAAAGATGTAACGCGAAAAGATTATTTAAACGTTGTGTGTGCTGTTAGTAAGAATATCGATCGAAAAAAGTGCTAGCAATTATACGAAAAAAATCTCTGAAAAATTTTACAAGGCAGCAACCCGCATAAAAAATAAATAAAAAAAAAAAAAAAAAAAAAATAAGAGAAAAAAAACGAAGCCCGTAGAATGGAGACAAAATAAATTTTATTGTTTGTATTGAGTACGGAATAAAAAAGTGTGAGAAAACAAACAATCCTTCCGTCCGCGGGAATTCCCAGGCGCGCGGGCCGCGGGCCGCGACGACGACGTCGCGCGCGCCCGCCACACTTACGACGCGCGCTCGTTTGCTTGCTCGCTCGCACGATACCGCGGCCGGGCTCACACGGACGGGGCACACGCGCCTCGCGCTCTCGGCCTTCTTCCGGCGAGTCGCACATACCTTTACGCTTTGCCGACCGCTACACGCGGTGCGCGCGATCGCGACGCGCGGCTTCCTCCTTTTCTTCCTGCCCCCTTCGTTTATCCGCGCCATCGTCACTTTGTCTCGCTCGCTGATTTCGGATTCGGAATGCCCGGATGCGTCCGAGTCTCGCAATTCCCGATCGTTAAAAAAGGCACTGTGGGAATCACATCGCGTGAGCGCAAGTTGCTCCTTTTTACTTATATACTTCTTTTCAGTATTTATTATGCGCACTTATTTGGCTATACGAAATGTCTTTCATGTTTTTATACTAATTCCGTCGACACTTACATTAATGAGTGGCTGTTACTATGAAAATTTAACAAATTAGTCAAATGATTATTCATTTTCTGAATTGCCAGTAGGTAATTTTAAGTTTAGTTTTCTCCAATCATTTTATAAAATAGTTGATGAGGTTTTTATTTATTAAATTTTAAAACGGTATTTTAAAAAGATATAATAATAATTAAAATTAAATAAATGAAACGTTATTATTAAAAATTGAACATATTTTTATTAAAATAGTTATTATTATCACAAACAAGTTAAATATTTTATAATAAATAATATATATTTCGATTAGTTTATATTTGCTTTGATAATTTATCAACTGAATTTATATATGTAAAATATTGAAATTTATTTATTTATAGTTAAGTAATGTTTATTACTCAACGCAAATGTAATAAACAAATTTTTAACGACTATTATTATGAAAATTCGTTTATTTGGATGTTTATCTTATAAAAAAAAATTATAAAAAAATGTTCAAGAGTTAAATTTTAAAGATATCTGTTATTAGTAAGTGGCAGCCCTTTATCATATAATTGTGAATAAGCTACCGTGGTACGCGCCATCGAATTATGAAAGCCTTCTTCATCATCCTTTTTTTTTTAAACAAAAATCGCTGGTTCCCACCAATACAACTAATAACATAAACAGCCAGATATCCGAGACCCAAAAGAGCTGTCGTCGTAAAAAATAAAAATTATGCCAATAACAAAATTAAGCAGATGTTCGTTTTCCAGCAGCGAGCCACGAGAAAGAGAGAGAGAGAGAGAGAGAGGAGGAAGGGGGGGGGGGAGAGAAAAATGGTCCCCTACCAATGGCCGAGTGTGCAGCGTGTGCAAGAGCGTGCGAGCGAGATCCATCGCGGGCACATATACCCTGGTCGACAGCAGGCAGCTCGGCTCGGCGTGAATTCCCACACATCAACAGGTCTCGGGAGGGCCGCAGCCGGGCCTCTCCACTCCTCGCTCCGGCTAGCCCATTAAACTCGGGCCCCCACCGCCGGCCGAGCTACCCCCACCAGGCTCTCCTCGGCGGCGCGGCGGCCCGTCGATGCATCGGCATGCTATCTCCGGAGAGTCCAGACGTCAAACAGTTATCCTTCACACCCCGAACAGGCCGACGGTCCTGCTTGGGGATCGAGACATTCTCTTGCTCATTCTTAACTTTGTCTCTCTTTTAACAAAGTCTTTGACGATATTTTATCGATAGCTGAAAACGTAAGCTTATAATAATAATACCAAACAGTGATCTCGATAATTAAGAAAGTCTTTCAACGGTTAGAATTTCGTACAGTGCAGTGTGTTTACGTTCTTCATTTAAAAGTTTGCTTTGCCAGCGTGATCAGCGAGAACGAACACAGTTCCTCGATCGATTGTGATTTTTTGCCATTACAAATTTAAGATTTTGTGATATTTTATCTGCTTAAATGGTTGATTACTACAGTTGCAAGATGTCAGGAAGCGACGAGGAATTCGAACCCCAAATGCAGACGGGGATGACCAAGGCTGAATTGCGAAGGGTAAGCGTTAACTTTTACTTTTTTTTCTTTACAACTTATTTTATCATTTGTATACATTGCGCGCAGTTTTTTTTTTTTTAACAGACTTTCAATTATTGTCATTTTTCAAAATTCCAAAAAAAAAATTAAATTCAATTGTTTTATCGTCCGTGACATTTTTAAAACTATTTCATCTTTTGCTATAATATATGTATATATATATATATATATATATATATATATATATATACATATTTAGTGTAGAGTACGAGTATTGTTTTCATTAGAATTTTAATAATACGCCGACGCGCAAAAACTTAAATGACGCGTCAGTTTGTCGCCACGTGTGATGTTCGCACGTGACGCGCACTCCTCGTGCCGCGTACGGTACCAAAATATGTGTAATTACAACGATAAGATCGTTTTCAACTATCTACGCTGACAGCGCTTATTTCAACCTCATAAATGCGCGATAATGTGTGACTCATATATAGGTTAAGGAAGTTTTCGTCTTTGTTCTATTAAAAACATCTCTGTTATTTCAGAGCAACAAGCCAATCATGGAAAAGCGTAGGAGAGCACGAATCAACCAGTGCCTCGATGAGTTAAAGAGCCTGATACTGGAAGCTATGAAAAAAGACGTAGGTTGATTTTTTTTTTCTCATTTTTCAATTTGCACGATCATTATTTTACTATGTGCATAATAATGTTTCGTAAATTAATTTTTAACATACGTTGCTTCGATCTTCCTATCTTTTATTTTAAATTTACTTTAAACGATTTTTCACGTAGATAAATAAATAAATATATATATATATATATATATATATATATATATATTTTTTTTTTTAACAGAATGTTTAGAAAACAAAAAACAAAACAAAAAAAAAAAAAAAAAAAAAAAAAAATAGGTAAAATTAAAAATAAGCAATTGGGGTTTGTGATATCAGCGAGTCGTTATCGCCACTTAAATACTCTTGCGGGACGTCGAGGCGGACTTCGTGCCATTCAACTTAATCAGCAAAGGCGCGTAGTATTACAAAGCACTCGAGTTATGAATGCCGGATGCTATGCGGAGCATTAAATACAATGTATACACAAACGTATAAGTGTGCGCTTACGTGTATAAACATATATATACAATTCAACCGTCGTCACACGTTCACACTTTCGCCATCACATATCATTAAACTCGAGCCTCGTGCGTACGTTTCTTTTTTTTTTTTTTTGCGTTGCACGTTTCGTTTAATTATGTTAAATTTATAAACATTTGTGATTCGTATTTGCAAAGCCATCGATCACTTTTCAATAGTTGAATTCACACTATTACGAAATACAGCTTAGCATTGCTTCATTGAGCAATCGAACACTTGGGTAAAATTTTTTAAAGAAGAAATTAACATTTTATCGAAGTGAATATGACTAGAAAATTTTATTTGATTTACACAAATCTTTGTTGGATAAATTGTCAATAATATTGATTAAAAAAAAAATTAAACATTTTCGTAAATTTAACAATAACACGTAAACCAATCGATAGATATTTTTATTCAATTTTTGAAAAGAAGTTAGGAAAGAAAAACAAAAAATGTATCGCGTTAGAATAACCTTACCGCGACGCATTAAATCAGTTTGTCGAAGGGTTGAACGCGTAGCCATCCAGTCTAACGGCATTTGTTTTAGATGCCGTATGCGAAGCCTTAGCTCTAGCGGGGAAAGGGCAGGCAGGTTTTGTTTCAACGTTTTAAGCGTCTATCGTTCGTGGGAACGTTACGTCGTGCGCGCGCATAGCTCAACATACCGTGGCGGGCGCACGCGCGCCATCAATTATCTCGCACTGTCATTTCAAACCAGTTAAAAAGCCTGCCGTGAAAACGGAGCAATCTCCTGTTTTTTTTTTTTTTTGCTTTATTTTAATTGTCCTTAAATTATATATATATACAGACATCTCGGGATCGGTGTCGAACAAATTTAAAAAAAAAAAAAAAAAAAAAAAAAAAAGAGAGAGAAAGAAAAAAATTAAATTCGTCGTAGATGAATTTTCTATCGTGTAAATAAAGCAAGTCGGGTTGAGTTTTCGTATCAGTATGCGTAGCAGTTTTTGTATCAAATTTACTTTGGTCGAAACCCAAACGCTTTCATCCCTTTGCATGTAATACAGCACGTTCTCAGAGCTAAATTTAGGAGCCTGGGAGAGAACAGTGTCGTCGGATAATTTTTATGATATTAATTTCCTTTTCAACGAAGAGAGAGAGAGAGAGAGACTGAAAGAGAAAGAGAGAGGAATAGAAAGCCGGGCGAATCACGGCGAGGAGGACGACGCTTCGACTAAGAGAGTAATTCAATAACGAGTCGCGTGATTCTTGATCAAAGAACCGACTAGCGCGGTTGGGTTCGCTCTCTCTCTCTCTCTCTCTCTCTCTCTCTCTCTCTCTCTTCTCTCGTAAACAGACAATCAACCGTGATTATGGACGAGGAAAGAGGGAGTTCCCTCGACTCTTTTCTCCTTCACTCTATTTCTCTCCCCCCTCTCTCTCTCTCTCTCTCTCCCTTCCTCTATTCGTTAATCAATTTCATCCAACTCGTCGAAATATTCTCTTTACTCATTTTTCTTTTTCAAGACTGCGTTTCAAGCCATCGCGATTTTCGAGGCCACAAATTTATGTAAATACAAAAGGAGTCCGAGAGAAACGCTCATTAATTACTCTTGGATTGGCTCTCCTTCCGTCTTCTTAGATTCGTCGATGTATAGAAGGGGGATCGGAAAGAAAAGTTGTCGTACGGTAGTAGGTTGGCCTCTCGGCATCGATGCGTAACGCTATCCTCGGAGATTGATTTCTCAGACGGGCTTAACGAGGTGAGCGCGTCGGCGTCGCCGGCGCTCTCACCGTTCTTTGGCTCCTCCAGATGACTTCCGCTACCTGCTCTTTTTCTCGCGAGCCTCCGCTCTCATGGATACCTGTGCCCTCGCGGCGGCGGCGGCCGGTGCACACGCGTGCACGTGCGAGCACCTTCTCTCGCATCTGTCTTGCTCGTTCGCCGTTCACACACGTGCACCTTTCTCCCTCGTTTCGCCCGCCCCCCGCTTTCGTGGGAACCTCCGAATAATTATTAAAAAGAGAAGAAGAAGCAGAGAAGAAGGAGAGATGGAGAAGTAAGAGCCTGCTCCTTGCGTCTCGGGTTGCCCAGGCTTCCCCCCCCCCCTCTCTCTCTCTCTCTATATATATATATCTCTCTCTCTCTTTCTCTTTCTCTCTTTCTCTCTTTTGTTGACCGTATCATTTTCGAAGATCCGTTCGGCTTGGTGTCTTCGCGGAGGGGAGAGGGAAAGAGATGGAACAACTGTGTCTGGAACGTGGGAGCGAAGCGCTCGGCACGGCGCACGGAGGAAGGGGAGCTCTTTTTCCCTCTGCTACACCCTTAGCAGGTGCCTGCATTTGATCTCCTCGAGGGTGTCTGCCCAAGCTATACTCTCGCTTTTTTCTGGCTTTTCAGTTATTTGAATAAACTGTTATTGTTGACAGATTCCGTTTCTTATCTCTCCCCAATAATATCTTGCATTAAATATAATGATATTTCGCGATTTTCTCTCAGTTAGTATGCTTCTTTGCCTTTTAAAAATCTATCGCATTTTTCTGTAACTTTTAATTATTAATGAAAGATTATTTAATGAAAAATGTCACGATATAGATTCTGTGCGTACAAGCTTATTGTCGGAAATTGTAGTTGATTACGGCTTCCGTTTAACAATTCGACTGAGATTCCCAGCACCCGGTGTCCACATAACTCTTTATACATCATAAGGCAGGCATCGCGCGCGTGCGCGTGTGTAACCGACTCGTAAACACACTCCCACGCCCATTGCCAAGGTGACCGGGTCGAGTTTACTGTACGAAAATACACATAAGTCCAAGCTGCGCGCCCGAGACACAAATGTTAAAAGGGCTCCGGTCGAGCACAATAGGTAAAGGTACCTCAAAGAAAAGGAGAAGGAAGCGCGTTACGGCCACGACGTTGAATCACCTCACGGTTGAGGGCGTCGTCATTGATGCCCCGTTAAGGGGCTTTCCCCCAATTTGGTAAAAGAGCCCAAATTTTTTTTACGGAGGTTTCTCCCCAAAACGTTACGGAGCACGAGAGATCGTTATGGAGCTCTCTTTTTTTTTCCTTTGTGACGCGAAGAACGCGGTAACGGGTTCCCACGCGAATAAATAAAGAGACTGGCCCACTCAAGAAAAAAGCCTTGATCTTTTCAAATGATCACGTTCAAACGTCCAAAAGTTAGACAGCTCGATGAGATTGTACATTTTAAAGTTTTTTTTTTACAACCGCTCTTGATTCTTTCATCCATTTTTTACTCTTCCTTTTGTATATTACACAGTATGTCACAGTAATTACGTTTTTTTTTCCTTTTTTTTTCCTTTTTTTGTTTTTTTTTTGCAAAGAACCTACGTCAAATATAATTAAAAAAGTGATAATTTTAACCTTTAACTTTTTAGTTTGAAAATTAGATATCGAATTTTTATTCAAAAATTTTTTTTTGTTCCACAACAACAAAGTAGAAAAATAAAGAGGGTTCTATGATACGGAATACTTTACGGTAATCAAGGTTTTATGAAGTACGATAAAATACAATTATACGAGTATCAATGGCACGTTTTGGTTTCGTTTAGTTAGGTAACACAACATGCAGTTACCATAGATTTTTTTCATTTAATATTTAAAGCTCTGTTTTTTTTTTTTTTTTTTTGTTTTTATTAAAATCGCTTAAGGCAATGCTATTTACAATACCAGCGACTCACTCGTTCCCATCGTCGTAACTATATTTTACTTTTTTTCCTAACATTACACCTGGATAATAGGCTCGCTATAAGCTTTTCATTAGCTTGACTAAAGTAAGATGCCTTATATAGTTATAAAAAAGACAATATAAAATTAGAAATACATCGAAGGAAACGAAGCAACGATTGTGTAAATAATAATTATCGTGCAAATAATCATGTATATTATAACGAAAAAAAAAAAGAAGAGGGTATTTTCAGATAGTCTAATCAATTATTTATTTTTATTACAGCCAACCAGACACTCAAAATTGGAAAAGGCGGACATCCTCGAGATGACGGTTAAGCATCTTCAGCAAATACAGCGACAACAATTGAGTACCGCCGTCTCTACAGACCCCGCTGTTCTCACAAAATTCCGGTCGGGCTTCTCCGAGTGTGCCAACGAAGTCTCTCGCTATGTCAACCACCTCGAGAACGTCGATCCGACGGTGAAACAGCGCCTCGTCTCGCACCTCAACAACTGCGTCAATAACTTGCAGCAGACTTCGCCCTTCTACAACCACTATGTGCCTTACATGCCAGAGCGCCTCTATCCAGAGGTGAAAGTTGGCTTCCAGGGTGACCTCCAAAGCGGTGACGAAAACAACAACGGCAGCGCACGAATTCAAATCCCCAGCAATGTCCAACTCATTCCAAGCCGCTTGCCAACCGGTGAGCTCGCTCTTCTGGTGCCGCCCTCTGCTGGAATCACCGCCAACTTCCCCTTTTTCCCACCAACTTCCGATGCGTCGACGAGGCTCGGCCAGCCCTCCGCGTTTACAGCCGTCCAGCGAACGCACAGTCCTCTTCTAAGCCCCTCCACCTCGACGTCCAGCTTCGAAGAGAATCACCACTCCGAACAGTACCCTACCTCCCTTTCGCCGCAGATGCTCTTCAAAATGCCAGAACAAAGTCCAGCTTCGTCGTCATCGAAGAGCTTTTCCTCGCCCGAGACACAAAAGCCACAAATCAGTTCCAGCAGCGACAGAAATTCTCCCGTTATGTTTATCGAGCAAAAAGTCGAAGTAAACTCGACAACCATCAAAAGAGACGCGGACAGTCTAGACTCTTACAACGGAAGCTCGTCGATGCAGAGTCTTCGTCAACCTCTGTCGGTCATCACCGATAAGTACAACAGAACGCTTACGATACCGAAGAGAGAAGGTGGACTTAAAAGACACCACTCCGACGGACTTCTTGCCATCTCGGAGAAGAGACCGAGGTACGAACCTTCGACTTCAGTTGCCTCGACCAGTTCCACGACTTGCCTCAGTCCAAAGCTCAAAATCAAAGAAGAATATACGCATTCGGCGGACGATTTGTCGGAAAAATCGAATTCAGTTGTTAATAGCGAGACGTCGACGACTAATGGGGATATGTGGAGGCCCTGGTGATTTCATTTTTAACCAAAGTCAAGTTTTTTGTTTGTTATCCGATATCAAAGATGAAAAGAGGTAATCATCATAGATTACGCAAAAGTAGTCTGATGTTACCGAATAAAAGTCAAATAGTTTGTCGGTTTTTTTTTTTTTTTTTTTTCTGAAAATTGTTAATATTAAGCACCGATGTTGTTAATGTCTCCCAAAAAATGATATAAAAGAAATCGCAAGATGTAAGGTTCGTTTAATTTAACTGTGAATGTATCGTGAAATGCAGATTTATTGCAATAAGTGTACTTTTAATTTTTCACGACAATTTTTTCTCGAATATTCAACGATTGCGAATAATGTGTGCCTTGACAAATATATTATAAGTCTTTCATGGTGTTTATATTTTTAGTGAAATAAAATTCTAATAAACATTAGAATTGTTTTTTTGTTTTTAAAATATTATTATAATGTTATATAAAACAAAAAAAATAAAAAAAAAATAAAAAAAAAAATAAAAAAAAAAACTAATTTCTCTCTACCAAAAATAGATTTAAATGGTTTTATTAAAGATATAAACACTTCCAAATACGAGTGAAATAGAGAATATTGAAAAAGAAAAAAACTTATGATGCAACCCACCTTACCTAATAATATGAAAATTATATTTTCACTGACAAGTGACAGTGTAAAACACTCGTAACAATGTAAGCTTTAACAATAGAGAAGTCCTCGTTTATTGACTCTGTAAATATGTATATAATATTTTTAAGTTAATATTGTTTTACGTTAGCATGTTGCTAAATAATTGCACACGTAAGAGATCCTTCGTGGTCAGTATTGAAAGCCTGCGTAGTATTAAGAGTTTGTGATAAATATTTTCCAGTCGTTAAAATAAAAATGATTCACACAATAAACCTGTCTATAAATTATTTATACCTTGTTATATGTCCGAAAGAATAAAATAATTATTTTTTAATATATTTTTAAAAATTAATTTAAATTTGTAATAAAAATTAACAAAAATCACCAAATTTTTTAGATTAAACAAGTCTAAACTCTACATATACATAATAAAACAATATAGTAAAAGAAAAAAGAAAAAGAGGAATGAAAATTTTTCTTGGAAAACGATTAAACGACTTATTAAAGTAAAACTATTGGATATTAAAACTTTCCGGGGCGCGGTACTGCGATAAAAGCTCGCTGAATATCTAACGCGCGTTATGCTTGCCGACGAAGACCCATCGAGGTGTTTTATCCTTTTAAGAGCGCGTTTAACGCGCCCGGGTTCATAAGCTGGAGATTGCTCTCTTCGTTTTTCCTCGATAAAGGAATAAAAAAGGAGAACTTAAAGAGAATGAGAATTCCAACCACCTGTTACGCTGCAAAACCACCTTCGTATTCATCGACCGAGCGCGTGAACTGATTTATCGGCTAAGCCCGCGTACTTTACGCTCTAGCTATATATATATATATATATATGTATACTATATATGTTTATATACTTATATATGCCTGTTACTTTTTACTCGCGAAAATAAGAATTTCTTCTCCGCATCTTTGAAGAGATACTTTATTTTTTGGCAATTTAACTAAGTAGGGCATTTACGAAGAATTGAAACGAATGCGCTTTAATCGAATGTTTGCTTTCATTTGAAAAAAAAGTTAGAAATTTGAGCTTTTGTAAATTTGAATATGATTTTATTACTGGTTATTTTAAGTTCGTAGTCTAGCAAATTGCAAAAAGTTTTTTGTTTAAAAAAAAAAAAAAAAAAAAAAAAAAAGGGAAAGAGAATTTATAATATTTTTATCATATCAAATGTTTAACTTGTAGAATTACATGATTGCGTTAAAGATAATATGACGCAAGTTTCAAAGAATCCTGTAGTTTATAAACATATATTTGGTAAGATTTCTGTTTGATCATTTCCACGTGGCGCCATCTACTAGAATAAAGTTAAACCCTATTCGTTAAAGTAAATCAATAACTTTCAACAAGATGGCGATACCGTCACCTGTGCGTCGATAATTTCGCAAAATCATTATTTTTTATAAAATTATAGATACTTCTATAACATATAAAACTATAAAGATAATTATTTGTTTAGTTCTTATCATTTTAATAATTATAGTTTCGATTAGTTTAATATTTTTTATTCTTTTTATGATTTTACCGTTATTAAAAAAAAATATATAGAATTTTCTTCATTTCTTTCTTCGAGTATTTTAGAAATTCAATAGATTAATTTTTATAAATTAAAAATTTCCATTTACATCGTAATGATAATTTGCGTTATAAAAATTACAACAAAAGTATAATATAAAATGTGTAATAATACATTGTAAACTTTTATATTCTCTGACGTTATTATTAAGAAATATTGGATTAATTCATTATAAGCTTAAATAATTATATTTAATTAATATTACATTTATCGTTTCATATTTAAATGGTTCTCCAGTTGTTTTTCTATTTGTATATCGTGTTCTAGTAAAAATACTTTTTCCATGTATGTTTAGCGCAACGTATCTTTATGTAGCGACAAATTTATAAACGCACGAATGAAAATTCAAGAGGTTATTTAATTAATTTTATAATAAACTGTTTAATTAATTATGAAAATTTTCATGGCTACTTGGAATTGGCTAAAGATTGCATTAATTACTGAATAATAAGGTAAAAACAGACAAATGCACTATGGCTATTCAAATGAGCGGCGAGATGCGCGTACGTGTATCTGTAAGTGAAATCCCGATAGGCATTTCGGCTTCCGTATTCGATAGGAAAATGTGCCGCGAAACATTGGAGCTCGCAAGAGCGTGGAGCTTCGCTACTACCCAACTACAAATGCGAATACAGTCGGTGGTAACGGTGCAACCCTTCGCCGTATCGGGAGTATAAATAATTATAGCAGCGCGGGGCAATTACTTTAAGTTATGGCGTAGCCGGTACAATTTGCAATGTCAAGACATAAACACTGCTACTGCTTATATTTGAATACATTAAAAGACTGGCGAGTTGCGCCCGCGATTGGCTGAAATCGCCTCCGACGAGTGCACGCCCGTATCGGCATCGAGCTGAGCTACGATCTGCTTGACGATTTTTATTGTGTAAAACGCCTCGCGAGCTCATAAAACTTTGATAGATAATTAAAGAGTAATATGTATCTCCTAAGATTTATGATTGCATTCGTGTGTACTTTAACTCGCTATTGCTTCTTTTTTTCCCAATAAAATATGTAGTTAATAAATTCTCATAACTTTTACTTATCGGTTTAAGTGCTAAATCATTACGAAATAAAATTTAAATTTCAAATGTATAAATATGATAAATAAAAAAACAAAAAAAGGAAAGGAAAAAAATATCTATCGGTTTCGAAAATATTAATATGTCTTATTATACATTCTTTAAAGAAACATATTTCCGCCAACTGCGCTTCTTAGCGTTTCGAGAAATAAAAGGCGTTAATTTATTTAAGGAAAGAAATCCAATTAAATTTGAAATTAAAAATTAAAAGTCTTTCGATTTCTTCTTCTTTTACTCGAAGAAGAGTTTGGCCTTTCAAATTCTTTTGAATACAAATTTTTAATTCGAACAATAACTTATTCTTGAAATTTAATTACGAATATTGTAATAAAATTTATTTTCAAATTGATAAGTTTACCTAAATATAACTTGATGTTGCGATTGATTTTATTAAGAAAATGTATAGAAAGGATATTGAATATCAAAACGCTTCTGTACGTGCATAATCCTATTATTTAAAAAATAAATCAACGATTCCAATAAAGATGAAATAGTAATATATTTATAAAATTTTTAACTATTGAAATATTATTGTAGAATAAAAGCATTATTACTATTTCAAGCTTAAAAATATGAATAAATTGATAATGATAAAAATAAGATATCCGAAAGATATCGTTGTTAGAGCCACGTTAAAAGGGTTGTAAATGGCAGCGTCGCGTCAATAAGCAATCAATTAAGTCTCAAGGGGTTTAAATAATTTTTTTCCCACGTACATTATTGATTCGCAAAAACGTTTCCCCTTTTTCTTTTCGCCACACAAAAAGGGTTCGCTTGGCTTCGAACTACTCAATATAAGACAGTTTCGGGGGCGTAAAACTCCATTCGACGATTTTCCGGAAAGTCACAGCATCGAAAGCAGTTTACCGTCGACGCGACATTAATAAAAATCGGAGCGGTGGCGGTGGCGACGGCGGCAGCGGCGGCGGCGGCGATGCAGTGGTCCCCAGCCGAGTAAACAAGCCAATCTCTGCATCGATACTGATAAAATGCCAAAAACTGATCGATCTACGGTCGAGTCGACGTACGCGCGCGCGTTCATCAATTGAAATCAAACTCGGTCTGGCCAGTTATTATAGTCAGTTTTCAATGCGGTAACCGTCACACAACGACACACATCCTCTCGCTAAGCTCTTTCTCTTTCTCTCTCTCTCTCTCTCTCTCTGCGATCGGTCAACTGAATAAGGTAGGGAGAAAGAGAAAGAGCGCGAGAGAGAGAGAGAGAGAGAGAGCCCGCTCAGAGTATCGAAGCCTCTCGAAAGTGAATTTTTGCGCGTCGCGATATTTCGACGAAATCGGAGCTTCCGAAAAGAGAGCAAAAGGCATACGGAAGAGTAAGAGAGAGGTAGAGAGAGAGAGCGAGAGCTTTACCGGCTCGGGCCCGCGGTCCGGAGGACGAGCACCCGACCGCCAGGCCATTTGCTCTGCGGTTACTTGATTCCCAGCGACCAAATTTTCATCTGTACTCATTCAAGTTTTAATGTGTTTTTGCGGCCTCGGTCATTCAAACTTAATCAGCAGCCTAGAGCTACTTTCACTCGCGCTTCGTTCGCGAGGACTGCCGCACACCGAGGCTCGCTCCCGAACTCGCGCCGCGCAACGAGTCACATCGCCGTGCGTGGATACATATACCATATATATTTGTCGGCCGTGCAGAGGCACACGCACGACGCGACTCGTCACGACGAGAGAGAGCGTATTAATTATAACTCTGGTCAGAGGTACGCGCAGCGAGGAAGAGATGCGCTCGGCTGATACTACCTACGATAAATTGTCGGTTTACCAGCAAATCTCATTTCCAAACCTACCCCCGAACATTTTTCCGCTCGTTTCTCTACGGCCATTGGTTCGCGGCAGAGACTAGGACTCGCGCTCTCTTTCTACGGACGCTCGCGCGCCCACCGGAAATTCGTTCGTTCGTTTATCCCTTTTTCATAGATCTTTATTGAACGTATATACATGGTTACATTGTTGGAGATTTCGGAGCGGTCCCTATCGCCTTTATAAGCGCGACCATTTTTCGCGCCGCTCGCGATCAAATGAATCTAATCATCGAGAGATTTACTCTTAAATTTCCTGCATTTCATGTACGATACATTTTATGAATAAAATGATTATCTCTTTTTTCAAATGCTTCCTTACTTTGAATAAATATAAGTGTCTATTACAATTTTTCTAAAATTTTAATGTATTATTTATTTATTTATTTTATACAAATGTAAATAAATAAATAAACTGGAGTTGTTGTTATAGTTTTTTTTTTTTTATCACATTGCATACTAGTGTCTGATTTTATAAACAAAAGTTTTTCTATTTTTGAAATTTTTTTTCTTTTAATTTTCGGCTTTAAGCGTATAATCAATTACACATCTGTACGCATAAGAAAAAAATTATCCGATTTGAAGGGCTATAAAATGAAACTCCCACAACACAAAGAATAATTAACACATTTAAAATAAGCACGTAAACATAGTTAATAATTCAAGTCGATTGTTTTTGAATGTCTTTAGAAAATGTTAATTGCAATAATACATATAATCTTTCGTTTTTAATGGTTACTTATACGTGTCGGTTATGTTTATGTTATGTCCAGTAAGAAAAGTTACTTATGAAGTAATCATTCAAAACAATTCTAAAATATAGTTTATCGTTACTTTCCATTTAAAATGCGTTAATGTACTTTTAACGTACTTCATGTAATAAATACAAGACATCTAATCTATCAATGTAAAACTAGTAAAAATATTAAAATTTATTTCAATATTAATTGTGCAGAAAGTTATTTATATTATCCTTAAAAAAATTGGGAGAAATGTGTAATAACATTAATTTTTCTAATAAAAATTAAATATTTTAAATTTAAATATTTTTTTTTTTTTTTCTATTCGGATGCTAAATTCTGTATTATACGATAAGTTTTAATTGAACTGTATTGATATCGTTCAAGTATAATTTTAATTTTTTTTTTTTTCGTTTTCTCTATACATTTATAAGGCTGAAAGAAGATATTCAAAGACGGAATGCGTTTTTATGTTGTATACTTTTTATTGAATAAAGGGTCTATATATTTATTATTTGTATAAACAATAATCATAAATAGGCGATATAAATTTTTATTGAATTAATTCATGTACCTTTGAAAATTTTTGTTACTATTATTCTACGAGCAGAAAATTCGTCAATTTTTAGCAAACGTATACAAGCAGCTTTAATTAAAAAGTCGCGGATCAAAATTAACCGACGTAATTGTGAATAACAGAAAACAGACGGATATCCATTTCGCGTGCACTGAAAGAATTTCGCGCATAAATTTTTAAGCGCATTAACGAGTACTCGTCACACTACTCGCTCTTCCCTCCGATACATAAGTGAATTCTCCCGCTTATAAAACACATACAGGAGCACGCGCGCTTGCGCGCACACACACGGGACCCGAGGCTCGGATACACGCGGAGGCGTAAAGTCGAGCGCGTCACAGAAAAGGCATCGCTCGCCCGACAAACTCCCTCTTCTCCCTTCCTTTACCCCCCCTTTCTCTTTCCCTCCAGCCCGTCCTTCCTCCGCAGCGAAGTGCTCGGGTACGCGCTTACGCATACAGGGAAGCGTCCTCGCGCGCGAACGCTCGGCCGTATATCGGCCAGAGAGCGGCGAAGCCCGACGCGCCAAATGAAAATGCCGAAGGACAATGGAAATACTAATGATTGATTGGATACGAAAAAGAATTATAATTGAAAAAAACGCGCGGAGAGTGTGCGCGCTCTCGCGAAAAAAAAAAAAAAAAAAAAAAAACGACGACGACGACGAGGAGGACGACGACGAGAACGAGGAGCAGCACTACCGCCGCCGCGAGTCGGAGGCAGCCGCGGAGATCGGGGCGGGGGGCGCGCGAACTATTGGGAATAATATATCAATACCCATCGAAGCCACGCATACGAATGTTAGAGAAAGAGTGAGAAAGAGAGAGAAGAGAGATAGAGAAAGAGAGAGGGAGCGAGCGACGAGTGTCCGGGAGTCGATGGTGGGGAGGCGAGCAAAGGGGTGGACGCGCGCGGGGCAACGGTTTGCGGATGAGACGGCGAGATGAGGCGCGCGCGCGCGCGGGGAAAGCGTTGCCTCGTCCCCGTACGCGCGTGGGGGAGAGAGGAGAGCGCGGAGCCGAGGAAAAAAAAGGCGGGTAGTGGCGGCGGCGGCGGCGGCGGCAGTGGTGGTGTGTTTGGAAAGAGTAAAAAATATTACACCCACCCCTTTTTTTTCTCTCGCGCGCTCCTTCTCTCTCGGACGCGCGGAATCGGCTCTCGATCCGTCTCGCTCGCGCGGCGGCATCGACGAGCGGGGGGGGGGCAGGGGGTGCGGAGGGTTCGGCCGCTGCGGGCGAAAAGTAGTGGTAGCAGCGGTGCCGTACAAAAGAACGGCCCCTGTTGCCGGCGGCGGCGGCGGCAGCGGCGGCCTATTCGCGCCGAGCGAGCGAGTAAGCGAGCAAAAAAATATATCTACAAGTCGCTTCTGTGTCAATATCTGTACGATTTCGTGTGCGACTAATGCATGTGAAAAACGTTACGGGCAAGCGCTCTCGAGCGCCAAGGTAACGGATGATCTCGTTTGTTTTCTTTTTTTTGTTTTTGTTTCGCCTCGCCGTGAAAAGTATTGAAAAGTCGAATTGGGTTTATGGGGGACTTTAAGAGATATACGTTGTTTTATTTATCGTCGCTTTAGAATTTGTTGGAAAAAAGTTATTTTTCTGAAGCTATGACGAGAAAATGTATACATTGCATTATACGGAATTGTAAGTTTAAATGCTGCTGTATTTGTACGACTGTTGAAAAGCATTCATTTTTTCTTCGGCTTTAACAATAAATTGCGAAAAATGGAATATGGGAATAAATTTTTTTTTACATTTTTTACTCTATTGTTAAAAAAATTGATGAAGTCATTACAATGTAATATTTATTTATTTTAATTTTTTTAGTAAAACCATCACGATTTTGTAATTTTTTTAAATTTCAATTATTTTTTGTCTGAAAATTTGAAATTAACAGAGAACCCCATTTTTGATTTTCGAAACTGTGCATTATTATTATTTTATATACCTATGGTCAATCGTCGAATTGTTTTTTACGCATTTGACAGAATCAATAAAGTTTTTATTAATTACTTACAACGAAACATTTGTAGGATAGATGTAACATTAAATTTTTTTTCTATTTTTGCAGTAGATTTTGTAATTTTTTTTTTTCTATTTGTTCCGCGAAAATACATATACACAAAGCTTTCTATTCGATAACTTTTTAGAGAAAAGAAAAACTGGTAAAATAAAATACGGTGGTACAATTTCATGGTACATATTGGAAAATTTGAAACTCGTCTATTTTTACAATGCATTTTTTTTCTGTTGTTACAATCTGCAAGAATGAAAAACAATACTTTATCATATTCATAAAAAGTACCGAGCTTATACTAATCAGTTAACCCTTATTTATCGAGAACAAGCAATCCGGTAGATTTCGCAGCTATACGTGACGTTGGGTGTCGCGGCGATGAGCGGGAACAAACCAGGAGTCGAGCGCGCGCCAATGCGTCACGCGCCCCGGAAAGCGGGATGTGACTAGAAAGGAGGAAAAAGCGTTTCGTATTCGAATAAAGCACTTCACGATAATACATCTCGCGTCCCCGAATTCATCGCTATGTGATCCCTTCAGACGCACACTCGGCTAAAGAGAGAAGGAGATAGAAAAAGAGGGAGAGAGAGAGAGAGAGAGAGAGAGAGAGAGAGAGAAAGCGTTTAAGGCTCTTTGAAAAAACACTGACCGCACAGCGAATGAGAGAGGACAGAGGGGACGAAAGAAGACAGAAGTAGTCGTTGGAGTGTCTCCGCTGTCATCTTTGTCTCTTTTTCTCTCTTTCTCTTTCTCTCTCTCTCTCTCTCTCTCTCTCTCTCTTCACTCGCGAGCTTTCGCACCCTTCTTTTCATAAAATCGGGCGAGTAGGGTGTCCCTATCAGCCGACGAGTATGCGATGTCTTCGTTGTCGCGAACGGCAAATTCGCGGTTGGTAAACTGCTTCGACGTTGCGGTGTGCGCGCTTCCGGATTTTTGGGGTCAACGAAACCACGAAAAATTTTCTCGCCTACTTTAAAGGCATTATTGTTATTTCTTTTATACTCATATTGATATGCGGCGGCAAATTTTGCCGATTATTTGCAAATTTATAATTTACGAATTTGTCTGTACATATTAATGAATAAATTGACCATTTTTATATTTTTTTATTTTTATTTTAATTTTATTTTTTATAAACTAAACTGACAAGCAGTAAATTAATTCTAAAAGCAGTCTTTTTCTGTTCAAACTTTTACTATTACTTAGTATAGTTCAAACTACTTTTAAAAGGGAAATTAGTATACTTTACTAGGCTACGAGCTTTTAGCCACTTAAATTAAATGGACATGTTCAAGTAAGTGCCTATGCGTCTTTAATTTCCGTTCGACGATGCATTTTTATGCGAGATTTGAGGAACATTCGTGCTTTACGATAAACGTGAGACAGGATGAAATATAAATGTAACGCTTGAAAAAAAATGACGGATACCGCGACAGGAACTGGAAAGCAGAGATCGTGTAATCGAATTTCAAGTAGGTGGGAGTAAAGTTACGAACGGCATTGATGCAGATAAACGGAAATAAATTGTCTCGTGTAACAAAATTTTGAGAATGCTTTTTTCAAATTAAGACATTGTCGTTGTAATTATTAAGAAATTTTTACTACTCTTTTTTTTCGAAAATTTCAAATATTTTTAGTCGTATGTTGGCTGAATATCTTTTAGTATTGTAAAAAAAAAAAGAAGAACGAACATTTAGCGATATTTATTTTGACTTTTTTTATCGATCAATGAATATTTATCAGAATTCAGAGGTTAAATTCAAAATTTACCATTTGATTCAATAATTTTGTAAACACTGGCAGTTTACGTAAAAATAAGTGAATTTTGAACATTTTAAGTTTTTTTTTTTTCAAAACGCATTCATTTTTGTGCACATTGGGCTTAATTAATCTTGTATAGTTGCATTTTTAAAATCAGATAATAATTATGAAAACCATAAATTTAATGAAAAAAGAAAGGCAAACAATATTCAATTTTTAAGGCGTATTGAAATTGTAAGTCATATAATAACGCGTAACATTAAACGAATATGTAAATGAAAAATAAGAATTCAAATGGTATGCGAGAAATTAAAGTAAAGAAAAAAGGGAGTCGCGCTGCTGTGCGGCGATGGATAATTAAAAATAATCCCTTTTAATACCGGCAACCCTCCTTCCTTTGCAGCTCCTTTTTCGCGGCTCATTAAATCAACCATAAATTATGCATCGAAAATTACAGCCAGCCGAAGAAAAAGAGAGTCGGGTACGCCGAATATCAGTCCGAGCATAATAAGCAATTTGTAATCAACGTTCGTTGCATGGGTGTTGGTGAGAAATCTAATAACTGTTCGATATATTATAAGCTTCTTTGAGATAAGCTAAACCAAAAAGGCTAACATCAAGGTAAATAAAAGAATCCATCCTACGCTAATTAACAGTTTCTTCATAATGTTTAATAAATCTCATTTTAAAAATTAATGCACAACATCGATAAATATAAACTCGTTCCATTACATCGATGAAAGATTAAGTCGATTTTATTTGCTTGCACCAATACTCTGACAATATTTTGCAATCATAAGTCTGTTGAATACAAATTTTTAAATTTCTTGAATTAACTCGAGCCACGAGTAAATATATTTATCACAAAGAAAAAGTTAAAAGACTTCAATTTAAATATCTGACAGAAAGAATGATCGACTGTTCAATAAATATCATCTAGAAGTATTGATTAAATTGCTTCAAATAAAATGATGTTAAAAAGGCATACAAAAAAGTCTTACTAACGAGTTTCGAAAAATTTAGGTTCAACGTTGAGCACATTATTCTTTTTCAATTAAGACTTAGTTCTACAGATTATATGAAGGCTAGTTTTTGTTGTCTATTGAGAGAGAAAGAGAGAGAGAGAGATAGAGAGAGAGAGACAGAAAGAGACAAACAGACAGAGACAGAGAGATGAGTAAATTCAAAATTACCGAATCGTGTTTAAACAATATATGAATTATTAACTTCTCTAAATATTTCGATGTCAGCTTGGGTGCACGTAGATCTCAGCTAATTTATCGATCTGCCACTCGACATCTCAACGCGGCGCTTTGTCGTTAATTAACGTTCCGTGTTGCTCTTGACATTATTATTCGCGAATTCGCTATAAAAACAACAATTTCATTTATTACTTTTCAACAATATATCGCTAAAAGATTAGGCACGGAACAGGTACGGGTGACGATAGCGTATTCGCTGCGAGCCGCAACGAGGCGATGTTTTAAACGACTGCGTTTTATAGTATTATACGGACATTAAGCGTCTATAATAAATGGAATTAGCAAAACAGTAAAGTGCTTTTAACGTAGCGGTGTCTAGTTTGACTTGTTTAATATGACGAACACAGCGGTTCGCGCCGGCCGCTACCGGATGCTCGCGATCCCACTCGCGGACTCCTCCTCGGCGCTCGCTCGCGCGCCCCGATCTTGCATTTATTAAAACGACGCTCGCTCGGCCGCCCGCCGGTATTAATGGCAACGCGTCAAAATCAATTTTCATTTGCCGAATACTTATGTAGGATGCAATCCAATTTGCATCGGCGTTGCGCCGCGTCTCCCCTTTGCCTTCCGTCTCTTGTGTCTGAGTCGTGCTGCCCTCCTATTCTCGCGCATCTATGCAGAGAGAAAGAGAGAATGATAGAGAGAGAGAGAGAGAGAGAGAGAGAAAACGCCGCGCATTTTACCGTAATTGGAAGTTACCGAACGTTTGTTTCCGCCGAATAATAAAAAAGAGAACCAAGAGAGATAAAGAGGCAAAGGGGTCGAAACGGCTTCCGATTCTCCGTGTATACGCATCCACACATACGCGTACGCGGGCGCGTTTTATAAGTGAAATTTTTTTTTTTTTTACGAGCGACAACCCGGCGTCGCTTTTTTGCCTGCAGCGTTCGGTGCCTCGCGACGCGATTGACACGTTTTTGAACGTTACGCGATGTTTGCTGCTCCTATGCCTTGCACACGATTTTATTTTTCGACTGGCTATATTCGCGAGGAGATTGTTTTTTTCTCTTTTCTTTTTTTCTTTTTTTTTTTTTTTGTTGCTTTTTTTTATTTTTTTTTTTTTTTCCATTTCTCGACAGAGAATTCGTAACTTTCGAGGGCAAAGTAAGGCCAGTCCGGAGGCTCGTCAAAATTTTAGAGCGTTTTGGGGTTGCACCAACGCGTTCAAAAATATTTCCGTTGTTCCAAAATACCCAACAATTTTCCGAAAAGTCGACGTCGTTAACGTGAAAAGCGGATTCGAGAACAAGGTATTATATTTTACGATCCTTTGTTTTCTTTTTCAAAAATTTTTTTAAAAATTTTTCGTAATAACGCATCGAACTTTGAGAACGATCGATGCTGATTATATTTATTTACACGTTTATATTCTAATAACGGAATTTTAATCGTTGAGGTTTGCCGATATATTTAAGAAGCGTATCATTTTTATTCAAAAGTTAACGATATATTTTATAAGGAAACTGGAGAATAATTGTTAATATTTTAGTTGCACAAAACATTATAATAAATAATATTGATAATGTTCGTTTTAGCTCCCTTAATTATTGATTACAATTAGAATTTATGGCCCGTCTTATATGTGAAGCGCCTTTTGCAATTTAAATTTGTGCAGAAGCTTTCTCTCTCTCTAAACGACGAAATTATGAGGAGCGGCAAGGCCGTGGATCGGCGAAATATATATGGCGAGAGCGCAAGAATGCTCGAGAATGAAAGGCAGATAGAGCGATATAAAAGGACGAGAGCGAGAGAGAAAGAGAAAGAGAATGAGATATAGAGAGAGAAAGAGAGAGAGAGAGAGAGAGAGAGAGAGAGAGAGAGAGAGAGAGAGAGAGAGAAAGAGAGAAGAGAGAGAGGTGGGCTCAAGAGCATTGTAAGAGGAAGAAATCGACGGGACCGTAGGAGCGCCGATGCCGTACGCATCGTCGTGGCGGGGCCTCTCCTCCTCTCGAACTCGCCCCGCGGCGGCTTATTTTGCGTCTTCGGTGCTCCGAAGCGAGCCCGCGCGCCCGGGATTATAATTAAAACGTCGCGCGTTTCTCAGTACAATAAATTAATACATAATTAACATAGCTAATTATAATACCAGAACTGGAAATTTTTCTCCCGTAGCCCACGTTCTCCCGGCGCGCCTCGACCGCGGCCGCGCTACGTTTTCGCTACTAGCCCCGCTCGCGCCCAGCCAGCATATGCGGAGGCAGTGCGCGCCGGCAACCCGGTAATTTATGATCGGACATGAAAAATTACCGTCTCGGGGGGGTTTAATCATCCTCCGACTCTTTGCTGACTCCCTTTTTCCTGGCAGTATACACGCGGATACTTGTGTATATTCTACATGTATACTTGAGCATTTACCCTTCTCTCTTCTCTCCTCTCTCTCTCTCTCTCTCTCTCTCTCTCTCTCTCATTCTCCGACTTTTTTATTTTTTCGTCGTCGGCGTCGTTGTCGTCGTCGAAGTCGTTCTCCTCGCTCCGTGTATATTTCTCGACGCGCGCAGCGGTAGCAACGGAGGCTCGCTCGCGCGAACGCGCTGTGTTTCCGTCTCTGGCATCGCGCGGAGCCGCCCCTTTTCGCTCGGACTTAATAACTTATTATAATCCGTGAACGCCGTAAAATACCGAGCGCGCGTGTTGGCTCATGAGTTCTGTTTATGATACGCTTGAGATTCCATACTGCGGCGACTCACATTTATATTAAACAGATCCGATGCTTGAATGGAAGTATTTTTTATTAATTTGAATCAATTGTTATTCAGAAATTGCTAGTTAACTTTGGTTATCGGTTCTTAATAAGACTAATATTTTTAATAAATAGCTAATTATTAATTAAGAAACTATTGCAATTCAATTTATGGCATTATGTATGCGTATAAAAGAAAATGATCCTGTTTTTAAATAAAATTATTAATCAAGTTTCAGTTTTTAGATAAAAAAAATGTTTGTTCATCGCATGTTTTAAAATAAAAGAACGTTCTGACAATCAAAGAAAAATTATAATTTAAAAATTTAACTGGTTTAAAATAGTTACTTCGTTTCGTTTTTAAAATTATATTTTTAAGTTCTTTAACAACGCTAAGCTGATTGTAAGTTTTATTAGGGATTTAACATATCTCTCCTAATTGAATAAAGCAGATATCGAGAAATCTGATTAGCCAACAAAAGTACAAACCTTTTGTAAAAAAAAATTGAAAGCTTATTTACAGTTTTAAAGCTTGAAAATTTACTTAAGAGTCTCATGAATTTCGATAAATACAACTTTCCTTGGTCTCTCTCTCTCTCTCTTTTTCTTAGTTGCCATTAATCCAAGGATGTTGAATTTACATTGTAAAGCGCAACATGTACGCGAGATTCCGGAAAAGGAAAGATACGCTGTCGCGTTTATAATGTATACGGGACTCGACGAGAATATAATCAGCGCATTAGTCGAGGAGAAGACGTTTGCGTATATCGTGTGCAATTACGCTTCGAGCGCGTCGACGAGTACCGCAAGCGATTGTACGCACCTTTGACGTACAGCATCGTCGCGCTAGATCGATGATTCTCGACTGGCGCGTCACCCGATCGTCGCGTTTTCTTCGCGAGAGACTTCGCGAGCCTTCGCGAGCTCGGCGATCGCCCGCGGATAGAAAGACGAAAGGAGTTGAGAACGGATTCGAGGACAACCCGTCGACTCATAAGTTTCGGCCCAACGTATACGATTACGCCTGGATATATAATGCATAAAAGCAAGGCCCGAGCATACATAAACATTTCCAGTATAACGGCAACATAAGTATGCTTGACTGACATTAATTGTGCATAATTTCGCTGACCGAGACGCATCGTGCCGCGTTACGAGCGAAGCGGGGCGCAAGCGGAGCACCCACGTGGATCGTTTCTTCCGATCTTCGCTTGCGCGCGCATAAGCTTACCCCCCCTCCCGGCTTTTTGGCGAATTGCAAATGCCGATGCTTATTGTTGGCATTTTTTACGGATCTTCCTCTCCTTCTCTACCATTCGCATATGAATGAGCCCGGTGCAAGCGGATGGCTCGGTGCGTAAGACGTTCGCCGTCAAAAGAATCGGAGGCTGCGACATACGGCCGATCGACAGGGTATGGAATTTTATTTTATTTTTTTTTTTTTTTTAAAGGGGAAAAAAATCTTTTCGTGTGCTCCTTTTAATACCCACTATAAATTAGCGCTAATTGTGACCAAGTCATTTTACTTTTTTCTTCGCGACGAGATTTTGGTTTCATTGTCTTC
Source organism: Chalcis sispes (assembly GCA_949987625.1). NCBI lineage: Eukaryota > Metazoa > Arthropoda > Insecta > Hymenoptera > Chalcididae > Chalcis > Chalcis sispes. The sequence goes on from OX465094.1 coordinate 81,395,975, forward strand.
AGATTCTCTTACTCCTTTGGTTATTAGGATTTAATATTATTCGCGATTTGCGTAAAATCTTATTCGTTTACTCAAAATTTGAAAAATTTAAACTTTGCAAATCCAGATTCCAGTCCGTTAAATTGTTTAAAAAATTATTTATTTTATATCTTCAATTTACGTCTTTCTTTCTTTTTTTTTTTTTTTTTCTTTTTTTCAATGCACACAATACTATATCCACAAAGTTTGCAATTTTTGTACGAAAAGTACCATATTCCATACCGTGCATATTTGTTAAATAAAGTAATAATATAAAGATAACGTGAAACTAAAGGTATGTGTACGATGATAAATAAAAATTTGAAATTTCGTTTCAGTTGTTTCCGTCAGTTTACGTGATCGTTTGTAATTGGTGTAAAAAAAGCTGGCACGTATGCTCGTGGAAGTTAAATGAAAATTTAATTGTACTGCTAAGTAGAGCAAATGAAATAATTAAGACAAGCGTGATTAAAGCTGGATCTGTAATTGAATCTTATATTGCATTATCGATAATAATTTGCGGGTTTGAATTTTAAAACATTATTTTCATGTTTTTCGTGCGAGGGTTTTAATTTATCTTTATCTGTTTTTTTTTTTTTTTTTTTTTTTCTTTTCTTTTCTTTTATTTTTATTTTTCTTTCAAAGAGGCAAATACTTCCCCGATATACGTAGGCATCGAAGGGGCAGCGGGGGTCAGGTGGTTTGAAGGAGAGGGAGGGGGTAGGGGGAGAGGGCACTATGCTTTTCAATTTTGTTTAGCCTTTTTTTTTCGCGAGCGGGCCGCGCAGTGCCTCTCGGACAGGGTAATTTTTTGATGCTACAATTTGTCGGCTAACCTATTCGTCTCTATACAGAATTTCCGCGCTGGCGGGCCTTGGTTAAAAAAATTAACCTCTTTTAGGTTCGAGCGCGCCTCTATTTTTTTTTTTTTTTTTTTTTTTTTTTTTTTTTTTTTTTTTTTTTTTTTTTTTTTTTTTTTTTCTGCCGGCAACTGTCTGTCATTAGGCGTGGCGCTGCGCGGGCGTCGGGAGAGTCGCGAAGCCGCGCCGCAACTGCCGTTCGCTGCAACGGACGACGAACCTCCACCGGCTCGAACTACTGCGAACGGACGCGTCTAACGCGTGCACCCCCGGAAAATGCACGTATAACAAGGTCAGATAGTGATTCGATTTTAAAAAATCGAATGTTCGCCCCGTCGGGTATTGATTAGCCTTCGACATTGTCAAATCATGGGACAACGCACTTTTTCTCCGACGTGATTCTTCTCTCCTTTTTTTCGTCCATGCATTTTTCGCGTAAAAAGTTTCATAGTCATGTGAATTTTCCCGAGCACGACGTTTTTAATTAATTTCTGACGTGCAATTAAATGGAAATTACTATTGGATGTTTTGAATAGGAAATGTTTGTTCTTTTCGTCCTCCCATTGCTAGCTGTATATTTATTTTATTCTTAAAGCATTCGATAGATATTGTATTGATCAAAAATTAATTTTTTTGTTTATTACGATGATAAATCAGCGTTTATTTAAAAATATGTTCAACTACCCGTAGATTAAATTTTAATTTCCAAATATTTAATAAAAAAGAAAAAACTTTTTTTTCAATCAATTAAAATGTTAAATGCTTATTTCTTTTAATGACTTATTTTGCTTATCAATAAAATAAAAGGAGTATAACTTTTCTTGGTGTATAACGAAAATATAAAAGGGATGAAATATAATATTTTCAATACTGTCAAATAAAGCAAATTTTTTAATTTTTTTTTTTTTTTTTTTTTTTTTTTTTTTTTTTTTTATAAAAGGTTCAACGCGTGCTAACATTTTCTAGAAATTTTTATTTTAAATAGATTTTTTGTGAAATTCAAAACCACTCAAACTCTACTGAAAAAAGAATTCCGAGAATATATTCCTATCCTACTCGTAAACTAAAATATTTTTAAATAAAATAGGTGTACTTTGAAGAACTGTCAATAAAAATTTTGTGTACTATAATCATTTCTTTTTTTTTCTTCTACTTTAGATTTGTATATACTTCACGCAATTTCAAAATTTAATTTATTTATTCGTTACCGAAAATAAAATTTATATTTACGTTATATTAAAATAAAATTCTTTTTTGATAAAAATTAAACAACTTCATATTATAATAAAATAAAAATAAAAAAAAAAAAAAAAAAAAAATTATTTAAATAATGAAAAAATTATGTTCTCCGATATTAACATGGGATAATCTAAACTAGTACCAGTAAAAAGGATCGAAACTTCAAAGTATAATCGTACAGAAGCATTCCATTGACTTTTATACTGTCGCATAATCATCTTAAAAGCGCGAGGAGAATGAAACGCATAAAAGGCAAAAAAACTAGATAGAAAAATGAAGAGAAGCGCAAGCAGTAACAGCATCAGCAACAGCAGCAGCAGCAGCAGCTTCTGCTCGAAGAGGTTTGCAAACCCTTGTCGCTCCCGGGACGCAAATCTGATTGGCTCATGAATATTAAGTTCGTCCTGCAATTATGATCTACGCTATAAATTGGTCGAGCTGCCTTTCTCTCTCCTTTCTCTCTCTCTCTCCTCTCTTTCTCTCTCTCTCTCTCTCTCTCTCTACCGCTGTCTTTTGCCCGCGTTCTTCTCGCGGCTCGAATAGAGTTAGAGACACAGAGAAAGAGAGAGAGAGAGAGAGAGAGAGAGAGAGAGAGGGGGGGGTAGGGGTTGGGAGGGGAGGAGCGTAATAGAGAAAGACAGAGCAAGTGTACGTTATTATCGTCGATGCCAACGTGGGCACCTGTACGCTATATATACTAGCGCGAAAGCTCGACGAGCCGATCGCTATACAGAGAGAATCCACGCTCGGCTACTCACGTGCACGATTACTGTCAAGTGTTAATTACTAATCTCGCGTCTACTAATTATAATTAACTCCTTTCGGCTGAACGAGTGAGAAGAGAGAGAGAGAGAGAGAGAGAGAGAGAGAGAGAGAGAGAGAGAGAGAGAGAGAGAAGGGGAGGGGGGCGGGGGAGCACGATAGAGGAGGTTAAAGCATAGAGGGAACGAAGTGGTGTTGCGGTGTGGAGGTACAGTCGTTAGAAGAGCTTGCTTCTGATCGACGATCTAATCAGCGCTTGTCGCGCCACTCACTGGACGAAAGCCCAGATCCGCGCGCGCGCGCGCCCGTATGCGTGTGCACACTTGCACACGTAAGTGTGCAATGTTACCGTACTCTGTGGCTTCGTCGACTAGGTGCTCGAGCCTCGGTTTCTTTCCCATCGAGCTAACCGTGTCGGCGACAATTTTCGACTACTGAAAACTAATCGTTATGTGCCTCGCCACACGATTAACATTCTTGATTAAGTTGTAGCAAAGCACTTGAAACGGAATAAATCTTTTTTTTTCTTATTGCCTAACATTAATTGTATTGTAATAGATTAAAATTTTTATCCAGCAACTACTAATTGAAGTAATTTTTTTAATGACTTTATTTTTAATAAAATAGCTTTTGAATAAAAGAGATTTTATCTGCGAAATTGTACAGTTATAAAGTAATAAAGAAATAAATGAAAATTCTAATTATTGCAATGATTGATCATATGAATAATAAAAGAGTTTTAAAAATTATCTAATTTTAATGCAATATCTAATTTTTGGTATGATTTTAAAGTTCTATACAATATTGATATCAACATTTAACGCTTATCTCATAAGTAAATTATATTATGATCGAAATTAGTTTCATAAACGTGATTATTTTATTGATAAAAACAAGATACGATTCGGTAGAATCTTGATTATATTTTATTTTCTACAAAAAATTGTTAACATAAATAGATTGAAAAAAATCGCGTTACTCGTTTTTTCTTGATTGAATAAATAATTCTTTTCATTCTTTTAACATTTAATTCGTTCTCATTTCGCAAGGAAATTCCCTCAGAGCAATTGTCGAAGCCTGTAAATTGAAAGTACCTCTGCGACCGCGATTCCGTTCGCTATTTATTCTCCAAAGCGAGTCGCATAATACGGACCGACTCGAAGATCTAAGCTTGCTGCTTTCGGGAATGGCATCGAAGCCGAATGAGCAGAGAGAGAGAGAGAGAGATATGGAAGGAGAGCCGCGGGGATCGATGCCTTTTTTCGGAAACGCGTTTAGACGCCCGCGTCACATTATCATCGGCATTCACGAGTGGGAGGAGAAGAAGGGATCGGCGCTTTGGCTACCGGGGCTTATATACCTGGACTTGCATCTACTACGACTACTCTGCGCGTATATATGTATATACACACACACACACACATATATATATATGCGACCGAATTCGCTCGCGCGCTCGGCCGGAACGTAGTCCGGTGGCTCATTAAAATATGCAAATACGAGCCAGGGGTCGTATTCGCCGTCTTCCGCCGAGTCCGCCGCTACTTGGCGGCTCCCGCGTCCCCCGGCGTCGAAATGTTTACGATCACGGCGAAATTAAAAGTACCGCTAAAATAGTGGCTGCAATACACGCTGGCTCGCGTCTCTCTCTTTCTCTCTCTCTCTATCTCTCTCTCTTGAAAGAGAAGGAGAAAGAGGGGGAGATAACCAGGCTACGTCGCCTCGAGGGCACACGCGCGCTCACATCGCCGAGTCCGAGAGTTGCGAGTCCCGTCAAGGGAACGTGCGAAACCCGAAGAATAAGGAGCTCCGGCGTCGCGCGTCTCCTCCGGCGATTATGGACACGGCGGTAGCGGCAGCTCTTCGTACGGCAGCTCCTCCGACGACTTTTCATTCTTCGCTGTCCTCGGGCTGAATTGCCCGACTGCTCTATATCGGTATGCGCGCGCGCGCGCGCTCGATCACCGACGGCTAAATAAAGAATTTTGCGAGCAAGTATTTACATGGATTGCGAGCCGCGACAGAGTTTTTACTGGACGCTCGACGTAGCGACGAGGATACGCGTCCGCCGCGTTGCTTTTTATCCCTTATTGCCTCGTGAACGCCTCCCGACGAGTTCTTTCTCCGGCTCCGCGCAAAGATTTAAGTAACTTGTAATTAGTGTAATTAAGAGTCGGGGCGAGGAGGGGGGAGTACTTCGACCGCATGTCCTCCGGAGCGGACAGCAAACTTTTTTCAGAATTTGAAATAAATTATTTTTGATGTAGAGAGAGAGAGAGAGAGAGAGAGAGAGAGAGAGAGAGAGAGAGACAGAAAGAGAGACTTGTCCAAGCTCCTGCAAGAAAATTACATTTGCAAGATGAGAGGCTTCTTAAGGCGTATTCACTGCTAATAAATACTTTAAATCTCTTTGGCGTTTATTTAGTAATACCAAAGATTTTACGCAAATAAATGTGCACATTGTAAAAAGCGTATGATTTTATAAATAATACACTTTTATAATAAATAGTAATAAATGTACGTTGAAATTGTAACTATGATTGCATTTGCAGACGTTTTCTCGGTATATATATATATATTTAAACCATTGTGAAGTAACCTACGCATTAACATTAATTGTAAAATCATTCACTGTAGATTGTTCTTTGTATTTTAATAAATCGTAAATCTCTGGACAATATGCAATGCACAGTTTGAAAGAATAAAAGTACAAAATATTATATTAGAGTTTATAAAAAAGCAAATCGAATCAACTACAAAATTATTATTTTAAATTTTCATGTAGCTAATAGAAAAAAATTTAACATATTTGTACTCTACATTATTTTTAGATTTTTCCTTAAAATTTGTATTAATAATAGAATAAATAATAATAAGACTAAGAATTTATTACTCGTTACTTGTAAGTTTTTTTAAAAGCTTGTAAAACATCGTACGTATATATTGAATTTTTTTTTTTCCTCTTGTTTTGTTACTCATGCAGAAAATTCTGTCTTTTATAGATCACGACGATTTTCACTGGATTTAATTATATTATTGTTTGAATATAGGTTTCACCTTAAGAGTATTAGAAAAACATAATGAAAATATAGAGGTAATAAATAATTTCAAAGTTTATTTCGTAAATCGCTCTTCAAAATACTAGTAAAAACATAATCCATCTTAAACAAACACGCGACAACTATAAATATAAACCATGAAAGTTTAAAGAATAAAACAAATATTGTATATTATTGTAATAATAAATATGAAAATAAATGGAGGATAAAAAGATCGAATTTTTTATTAACCGAGTGGCCGCTCGCACGAGTAATAATATCATGCATTCAGAGAGTAGAAGCATACTCTTACCGAATGATTTTTACGATGTTCACGATCCCCTAACAAGTATAAGTCCAACGTCTATTCACGAGCCTTATAGGCGGTGATAATTCTTCATTATCGTACATTGTTGCGTACCGCCCTCCACTCGTCCATTCCGCTCTTCGGACTCGTGTGCGCTTACTCAGAACGGTCAAAGATCGTCATCCTCTAAGGTAAAAAATCAGAAGACGTTTTTATGAGAAGATAAGCGTGCCCGCGAAAGCTCGCACGTATCTATAAGCGATATCGTGTCGATCAAAAGCCATTTTTAATTGTTCGATATTATTTTTATCTTATTCCTATCTAAACCGTGAGTACATGATCCTTGTACGTATCGCGGGTATGCATTGTTTAACAAATACGCGTATATGTATCTTGATGTTTTAACGCGCAGAAAAAACCAATATAAATATAAAATAAAAGATTGATGATTTATTTATAAATTATCGGAATTAGCTTACGTTGCCGTATTTATTTCCATTGGAATAATTTATCATATTATTGTTTTTTCGTTTCAGTTTAAGAGTAAGCTTTATATCTCTTAAAATCGCTCAAAAAAAAAGTTACTCTAAAATTTATGTAAGCCAACAACTGCTGATTAATAAATGCATTATTCATAATCAATAGATTTTTATATGATCAAAAGGACAGTATTTATGTAGACTCGAAATTAAAGCGTCTCCTTACACGCCAAACTCTCTCATTTTTTTTTTTTTTTTCTGCCAGCTAATTTTTGTCCTACGTCATTGTCGGCGCCGGATTTTCGATCTACTTGCCAAATGCCTCATCTTAGCGATCGATATGCGCGAAGTAAAGGAGCTTGGCAACCGTATTTTTCACGGTGCGATTAAATTTGATTTATTACCGTATAGAACGAAGCGCTCCCGCATAGGGCTTCTCGATCAGACATCGCATCCACTCGGAGAGAGTCTCGAACGATGAACAAAGAGAAAGAATGAGAGAGAGAGAGAGAGAGAGAGAGAGAGAGAGAAGGAAAGAGAGAGTAAGTGAGATGCGGAGGGGGAGGAATTGTCGGGTTCTCACTTTCCCACTTTCTTCCACTCGCTCTCTCTCTCTCTCTCTCTCTCTCTCTCTCTCTCTCTCTGCCTACCTCTTTCTCCGGGGCAAAGTGCTTTCGAGTCTTGGAGAATGCGCCGACGTGTGAGTGCGGTCCGAAAACCGCCGGACAAAGAAACGGAAGCCGACGTGCTAATTATGCAGGAGGACGAGGAGAAGGAGGCGAATGGGGGTCCCGATGTGCAAGTATAACTTTCGTAGTCTGGTCCTTTTGGTTTTGCCGCGCACGAGCGCTGCACCTTCAATTTATGCACCGGCCGCGCTATCGTTAAACACTGTAAGGGAATTTACCTATATAACCCATGGGCAAAATCTATTTGGGATGGCAACTTGCGCCACTAAAAAGTAAGGTAATGTTATGCAGTAACACGTGCTATTATTTACTGAAACATAACCGCTTAATATCATATTAATTTCTTTTTCGTCGTTCCGACTTTATTTTGACTTATCGAAAATAACAATATATTGTTCGTGAATAAGATGATTGCATACCTTCAAAACTGATTTATTATATTTCAATAATAGTTTATCGTAGAGAAATATACCGGGAATGATATTTTAATAAATGGATGTAACTTCCGATAAATTAACGACTATAATTTTTGACGATAGCGTACAATGTATACGGTAGGTAAACCTATACGAGTACCGGCGAGTACCGTGAAATCATTAATTACTGCAAAAATGAACTGGTAAATATTGATAATGAAAGCCGCAGTAATTACGCGCAAGCGGCAACCGCAGAGATTTATGTTTGGCAGATTTTTTGATTCACTTTTAATAAGTTAAAGTTTCAAGAGTACGACATTCAAGCAGTAGTCGCGGAGACATCAGGGACGAAGATACACGAAGGAGACGAAGAGGAAGGAAGCGAGGTAGAGAGTGAGAGAGAGAGAGAGAGAGAGAGATAATGAATTAGAGCGAGAGAGTAAGAGAGAGATGGAGAAGTGCCTTCCTCTCTCTTTCTCTCTCTCTCTCTCTCTCTCTCTCTCTCTCTCTCTCTCTCGGGTACACTCTTCGTTCGAGTTGGACAGGTTCCCAATTGCGGGCGCAATAAATACGACGCGACGTGGCAGCGAGATGAGGCATGGCCGTACATTCGTTAAGTTAACGCGCGATTTTATTACGAGTACATTTTTAATTGTACCTTTAATGACGCGCCGCGGGTCCTTGGAATGGAAACGGCGAGCGGCGTTGTTCGGCTTCTCCCTGCTGCTCTTCTCTCTCGCGCTCGATTTCGTCTTTTTTCCTCTCGAGAGCCCTGCCACCGTTGCTGCTTCCTTGCCCGACCTATAAATTTAATCGCGCAATTAAAGCCAAAACTTGAATAATTATTCCTTAGCGGAACGCTGTTTGAAAAATTCAGTGTATAAAACTTTTTCGATTTTTCACTCTCTGCTCTCGTGTATGTGCACGCGCGCGCGCGTGCACATTTCCCGGTTCTACCTAACGTTGGCCAGAGTTGTAAAACGCTGCGTTTTTTGAATTATGATAAATAATAAATTGTATGCGCGATGTCCGCTTCCCGATGTTACCGCGAACCTTTTTGTTTTGTACATTTTTTCGACGAAGCGCGAGCCCCAAACCTCGTTCGCTCCTGCGCTTTTGTTTGTGAAACTTTTATTATTTGCTTAATGCGCCGGCCTTCGATGATTCAGGGCTCTCTTTGTAAGATCGCCTCGTCGTGGTCGTTCAATGCAAGTTATATGCAATAACTTTTCTTTCAATGCAAAGCTAAATAATCAAGCAGCGCCATTATAACACTTTGTATTAATGTTTCGTCTATAACGTAAGCGGGCAAGCGAGAAAGAGAGGGATTAAGGTAGGAGCGAGTTGGTCGAGCCTTCGGCCAGATTTATCTTTCTTCGGTAGCCGTAGGCCCGTCTCGCTAAACACATGATCATCAATCTGCTCTTCTGCCTCGAATCATGCAAAAGAGATTATAAGAACATAAATTAAAATGCCAGAAGACACTTCATTATGCATGCTCGTATAACGTGGTGGCGCGGCGATGCTGCGCCGTTGCCGTTGCGCTTCTTCGCTCGAGGGACGTATAATAGCACTTTCAATACACCGTCATCGAACATTCTTTATACCGAGAGACTACTGCTCGAAAACTAAATAAGAGCCTTTGTCTCGTCTCTTCAACAGCTCGCTCTTATATAAAATTAATTTGCGCCTTTTTTTATTTCATTCAATTAAACAGTGTTTTTTAATATACATTTGATCTGATGGTTTTTATACTTTTTTTTTTTTTTTTTTTTTTTCGTTTAAATAAATTTAAATTTGACGGAGATTACAAACTTACGTTTTCTGTATTATTTTCCGTGTAAAAATTTATGTATTGTTTTAGTATCGATCCGATATGGCTCGTAAGAGTTGTTGGATATTATCGAATACATTTTACCATACATATTTTCATGTCCACAAAGGGCAGACGTTTTGCCACACCAAACGCTGCTTGGCACGCCTTTGTCGTTTTCTCGTTTATATTCGTATTTATTTTATTATATTCATTTTATTATTTCATTTTTAACGCAATGCGTAAACTCCAATAGGATCTTTTTTCAATTTTGTGAATTTAAAATTATTCTTGAAAAATTTACTTCACGTCGATTGAGGCATTGGAAAAAATGCACAATGAAAAAGTGGTAATATATGATAATGTCGAATAAAAAGCTCGACTTTATGACCCAATTAAATCGTAATTACTTGAGAAATATCGGAAGAACGCGAAAGCCCTATGAAAAATAAAATCCAATTAAAATCAATTGACATTCTTCAGGTGGAAGCTTCACTGACTCTATGCGCACGCACAATCACATTTTAAATCTGCGTACATCGTGACGTTTTTAATTACATTAGAGATAGGACACTTTAGCCGCGGGCCTTGATATATCCCCAAGCAAAATATGTATATACACAGCGCGTATCCATCTTGCTGATTATTCATTAAGTGCGAGAGAGAAAGAGAGCGATGCTCTATCGAAAACGTGCCTCGGAGCTTTCTTGGACAAGGAAAGAGAGAGAAAGCGAGAGAGAGATAGAGAGAGAGATAGAGAGAGAGAGCGCAATTTTTGTTAATGCGTAATTGAATTTACAACGGTGGCGGCGAGCTCTATTAGATTTTATCTGGCTCTCGTAGATCCAGCTCCTCCGGACGACAAGCAATGTCGTTGAGAGAGGGAAGGCGTTCGATTCAGGTTCCATTTATTAGCACGCACACACCTTTGCAGCTCCGGGTGCACAGTCCGTCTTTGTGCTCGCTTCTCCATATATAAGAACGCGTTAGTATATCTAGATCTCGCGCGAAGCACCGAGCCTCGGCACATACGTAATGCGTGCGCGCGCGCGCGCCTACGTGTAGTGCGACTTCAATTACCCGGAGCCACACGCTCTCCATCCACTATCTACAACATCGAGCGAAAGTCTCTTCTCTCTTTTTCTCTCTCTCTCTCTCTCTCTCTCTCTTTTACTTTTTCCGTTCTATACTCCCCACTCTTTTTTCCCTGTATCTCATTGTCCTCGGTAATCAATCAATTTCTCCTTTTTTCCTCCTTTCTTCTTTATTATTCGCCAATGAATTTCTCTTTAAACAGACGAGTGAATTATGTATACGATCGCTTTCGTTCATTTCTTTTTTTCTGCTGCTTTTACTCACTCTCTCTCTCTCTCTCTCTCTCTCTCTCTCCCTATGCTCGCCGCTCTTACGCGCAGAGAAGGGGCGTAGTAATTATTCCCCCAGGAAAAATGAAAAGGCTGATAATTGCCTTTACCGCGTGAGGCTGCTAATCATTATTGAATTGACGTTGGTAGAGAGCGCGATTAAAGTAGAAGGAATCGACTTGAAACGTAATTACACGACTTGATTTCAAGAATTTAAAGACTTATTCGCATATGTGCTTGTGCCCACACTACCGCGGCTACCGATGCTTTTAACGTCGATGAATTTAAACTTCTATTCGTTCAAGTTGACTCTTTTCCTTCGATTATTTAAAATTTAATTTTTTCTTTGCGTTTGAATTAATTACCTCCTAGTATTCGACGAAATAAAATATAAATACTTGTGTTACATAAGTCTTTATGAAATTAACTTTATAGTTTAAATAAAAATATTTTCAAGCGCAATTTATAAATGTATTTTCAAACGTATTGCGCTCGTAAAATAAATTCGGAGCGATAAAAAGATTTGTTACTTAAATAAATCTAAAAAGAAATGTACATAACTATGTTATTGAAAATAAATTTTATCTCAACATTATTATGTATATATAGATCGCTAGAGTCATCGACACTGTAAACAATCGATATCGTGGCGATATTTTCAGCACGATTGACTATTAAAAAATTAAGCGACGCATATTCAACACTCCCACGATGACAATTACCAAAGCAGTTTGCGCCACGCGTACCGATCTATGAACGGCGAAGAATAAAAAGGTCAGAGCGCGTCTCTCTCTCTCTCTCTCTCTCTCTCTCTCTCTGCCTGCATAATGTTAAGTTTACGAGGTAAAACGAGAAGAAAGGGGGAAAGGTAAGGTGAAAAAGTACTGCTCGGCTCAAAAGCGATATATCCATAATCTTGCACGGCTCGCAGGAAGTTGTAATATTCGCAGGAACGAAAGTATTTCAAGGCACGACGTCGTGCATTGTCACTTAACGAGGTGGCCGCCCCCGGCTAAATTGTTAACACGCGTTGCGCGCTCGCGCGCGCGCACTCGTGCGATATCGGCGCTAAGCCAACCGCGTGGGCAGTCGAACGCGGTTCATTCTCTCTCTCTCTCTCTCTCTCTCTCTCTCTCTCTCTCGGGCCGATTGTTATAATTGTCCCGAGAGACGATGCTTTACGGTTGCCGCTCTCGCGCGATGCGAATGATTTGTTCGATATGACGTCGATTTCATACTTTCTAACGAGCTAGCCGGGAGAACGATACTCCGTGCGCCGGCACACGCGCTCGCCCAGTTTAATCTCGCGTATTTCAGCGCGCTTGTCGCGAAGCAAACGACACGCGGAGAGAACGAGAGAGTGAGTAAATGAGTGAGCGAGCTAGGAAGAGGGAAAGAGAGAGAGAGAGAGAGAGAGAAAAAGAGGAGAGAGTGCAGCCACACAGGCTTATAATGCACCGCTAACATTGAAAAATCCCCCCTTGCGAAATTAAAGAATTACCATTGTTTATGGACGCTAGCCGTGCAATTTACTTTCAATAATAGATGTTTACGAGCTTTGGCGCGAGCGAGCGTTGCGTATGTGAGAAATCGAAACGGTCTCGCGATCTATTTTAACATTGTGCGAAGTGGATCGGGATTAATAAATTTTCTAAAGAATACTTTATCTTTGTCAGCTGAATAAACTCGCGCGTAATATGCGCATTTGGAAAATTTATCTGTAAAAATTACGAGCCGTTACGTTGTCCGTTTGCTTTGTCACGGTAGAGAAGTACGCTCGTGCCTATTCAAAGTTAGACTTGTTGCAGCCACATAACTCATTAGCGCACACTTGACTTTCTATTAATTTTATAAAACTGATGCTTTGTTTACAACGCTCGATCCTTCAATTTATTTGTATTGTTCAATTTTCCGAGATTTACGTTCAAAATGTCAGCTCAACAATTTTGGCATTTAATTAAGATTACCAACGCTAATTTTTTATACATATTTGCTCTGCATTAGAATCTACATTAAATGTCCATGACTTTTAACTTTTTTTAACGCGTCAGATTGGCCATCAATCGGTATTTCTACATAAACATTGATTAAATAATAATTTTTATCGATTTGCAATAATTTTTAAAAATTTAATTGTACCTTGAAATAAATTTGGCTTCTCTAAAATTATAATTAAATAATGTAATTTATTTGTTGTTTTATAAATAAATATTAAAAAAATATATTTATAAAATAAAAATAACTTTTTAATAACTTTAAAAAAAAATTTATAGCTAGAATTAAAACATTTTTCTTTAAAATTAAAAATTTTCACATACTGTACGGGAAAGTAAATTTTTATACAATATGTGAAATTTTTTGAAACGCAATAACAAATTTCCGTAAAAATATTGAGAATTAGGCAATGCAGTATTGACATTCGTTGAATTCTTTTTTTTTTTTTTCATTTGAGAAAAAATGAACATATTAACTTTACAAATTCTGTTGATGAAAAAATTATTCAGCAGTTTGAAAAATATTTTTTCACAGTAAGGTAAATCAAATTAATTTTATTTAAAAAAAAAAAAAAAAAAAAAAAATAGCAAAACATCGTATTTTTCTTAAAAAAAAAAATGGAAAAATTGTTTTTTAACATTTCCTAATGAATAACTAGCTTTTTCGAGCAAAATTGCAGGGATCGGTATAAAATCATCAAATGAAAATTAAGAATTCTCGTAACAACTGTTGTCTAAGAATGAGATCCAGTTGCGAGAGAAGGTATACAAGTGCACATAGGAGAGAAAGAGGACAAGTAACTCGAAATTCCCATCGACAAATTTCAAGTTGGACTCTACATTTATATGCGTTCGTAGCATGCTTGGGCGCAGCATCCGTCGCAGCAGCACGGTTAGTTTACTTGGTGGTCACGCGGCAGATAAAGCGAAAGCGAGAGGATGCGCGAGGGAGGAAGGAGAAGCGGGCGAAGGAGTGAGATAGAGGAGGCAAGTCTTCTACGTCTTGTAGCTAAGCGTCATGCAGTTGCCGTTGCCAGGACACTTGGCGACGACGACCCGTCCCTCATCCTCGCGCCGCCGCCGCCGCCGCCGCCGCGGTATCCGAGACTGAAGCCGTCCGATGCTGTACTTCCCAGGCGTTGTCCAGTCACCGAACTCCCTCCCTCTCTCTCTCTTTCTCTTTTACACTCCTCTTGCTCCCCGGACTTCTCTCCCCGGTAACTTCTGTTATTATAAGTTAACCCTGGAGCCCCTTGTAGCAGGTCCAGCGCTAGCCACCGACCCCTCCCTCTTCCTCCCTTGGCTCCTCCGCAGATTATGGCCATCAGCCAGCGACCCGAGATCTGGGTAACGTGGTCGTCCTCGTCTTCTCCGTTCTCTCCGCGTCCCTCTCATCTCCACCCCGCATCCCTCTGTCTCTCCTTCGTGCCTTCGAACTTCGAGCTTCGTTTGTATAAGGAAGTGTCTCGGCCCGCGAAGAATAACACGTTCTGACTCTTGACCGATGCCTCCGAGTGCGCCAGCCCTGTAATAAGTAGACTCGTTGCGCATTCCGAATGTACAATTGACTCTTCGAAAATTTACATGTCGTCTGCTGAAAGGCGACTTCTTCGATACATGTACATATATCAAAGAGTGAACAGCTTTATGAGAAATATCTTCTCCCGTGTGGAAATGAGATATAATTGCTTAAAAGTTTTTTTTTTTTTTTTTTTATTACGTTCGAGTAATTTTGCAACTTTTTCATACCGGCTGAACTCATTGCGGTACGACAAAGTTAAGGATCCACTTCAAATTCTGGGCTAACAATCAACCTTTTCCTAGTTTTTTAACCGTTTTCAGAATATTTCTAAATAACAAAAATAGACTATTTCCTAGATGACTTTAAAAAAAAAAAAACGTTGGAAAAATACAGTTAAATAAGTTTTTAACATAAACTTTACTTCATTAAGAATTATGTGTACACATGTACGTATAAACTTCAAAAACAATTAATAACTAATGCTTAAAGAAAATTTTTAATTTGACAAAGTAACTATGGAAAGGATGAGAAAGCAGTCGTATCCTCGCTTATATCTTTGAATTCGAGCACATTTTAATCAAACGCGTGATGCTATTTTTTAATTATGCTCTTAAAATCACTAACATATTATCATTACGTGTGCCATTAGTTATTATTGTAAAAATCAAATTATTAAACAATTAATTAAGCTGATTAATTGTTTATTCTATTTGAAAATTAGATGTATGTAGCATTTATGGTTTATGTATATTTTATATGTAATTATAAATTACGTACAATAAAAAGAAAATGTAAGACATCGAAACTATTGTCTTGTTATCCCCATAAATTATAATTTATTCATAATATATTTACTTATATTAAATTATGAAAAGAATAATTATTATATAATTATAACAGAAATGAATAACGATAACGTTTTGAAAATGTAAATTCATTGTAGTATCACCGTGTTAACAGTGTTATATTTTTGTAATACTTTTGTATATATTTTTTACATTTAGTAATATGGAAAGGAAGTGCAGAGCAATAAACACAAGCATACGGCAAATACACATACACAAACATAGCTCTGTACGCGTCGCCATCTCTCTACTCGCAGTAAAACGTAGTGGAGAGAGAAGCGCTGCCTGCTCACACACAAGCTCGCGCGCACGCACATAAGCAGACACACGTATAAATTTTATAGGAAGCGTCGTGCACTTTTTTTTTTGTATCGCCACGCTCGAGCCCCGATCTTTTGCATTCACTCAAAAGCGCCGAGGCGCGCCATTAGATGTTTCACATCAGAAAAATAAGAAAATACGAATAAAATAAAAGACGACGCGAGTTCATCCGCGTAGAAACGATGATCGCTTTGGCCAGCTTTTGAAATCGTAAAGTGTACCGTTGCAAGTATCCCGGTAAAAGTGATCTCGACACCTCGAAAATGCACCTCAATCTCGAAACCCATATCGTGGAAAGGGGCCTCGAAAAATACCTTTGGCTCTACGCCTCGTGCCTTTTTTTTTTTCGCGGATTAACGTTTTTTCGGGTTAAAAAACGCGTGGCCTCTCCAGTCAAGGGCCGGGCGATATACTTTCGCGCGAGCGGCTAAAGCGAGCGTGCGTAAAACGGGGCAGAAATAAAAAGAGCGAGAGAGGAAGCGAAGAACGGGTTGAAAGGGAACGACGAAAGAAAGAAAGAAAGTAGAAAGAGGTGCTGCGCGTCGAGCGAAAGCGAGAGTGCCGCCGCCGCCGCCGCTTCGGCCCGTGCGTGAAGCAAGAGGGTTGAGCAAAAGAGAGAGAGAGAGAGAGAGAGAGAGTGAGTGAGTGAAGGAAAGAGGGAGAAGAA
>OX465094.1:82754808-82792308 GCA_949987625.1 Chalcis sispes
TTTATTAACTAAAATACCCCTTTATTAACTAAAATAATCACAAACTCCAAGAACAATCCTAATGGTCGTCAAATTGTGAGTAAAGAACTTAAAGAAAGTAAAGTCATAAATTGTAGTAGATGTGAAACTTTGTTTCATTATTTATTCGAGATACAGTCGAGAAAGACATGCGATCGGCAACGGAAACATTAATTCTATTAAAACATTGAAAAGAATTCGACGAGCATTGTTTACAATACCATTTTTGTGATAAAAAAATTAACGCTTAAACTTTCATTTTATAATTTTATCAACATTATTATAAAATTTATTATGTCAATTGATCCGCGCCAACAAAATACTTATATTATTAAATTACTAATATTATTAAATTTTAATAAATTTAATCCGGTATATTATTCGAAATATCAATGAAAAATCCCGATAATAAATTATCGCAAATCGCATAAGAATCGCGCAATAATTTCATCTAAGCGAAAACAAGTCAAAATTTAACATTCGTCGAGGCAGCGAAAATTATTGGTCTGGAAATGAGAAGCGCATACGATGTATATTCCCCTTCCAAACCATCCCCCGAAAAAGTAGCCTCCTCAAAAATTCACGAGTCAGAAAGCGGACGTGGATGTGCGCGCGAGAGAGAAAGAGATGGGGAACGAAAATACAGAAAAATGGAAAAAGCTAGTAAGAGAGCGAAAGAGAGATAGAGAGAGAGAGAGAGAGCTATAGAAAAGAATAATCGGCGGCGGGTATTAGTGAGTAGAGGAGGGGGGAGGGGACTAGATTCGGGCAAAAGAGAAAGAGAGATAGAGAGAGAGAGAGAGAGAGAGAGATAAAGCAAGTAGAGAGACTCAGGGGGGTTCGGACGAAAACAGTATGACAGATCGACACGAGGCAGCGAGCCGTGCGTACGCGAGGTGGAACGCGACCGAGGAGAAAGACAAAGTGAGATAGAATCGCGAGTTGTAAGAGCGCGTGCCGGTACGTAAAACCTTGCGGTCTGACTACCTTTACCCACTTTTTCTTCGGCTACATCGTGTCGTATACCTTCGCCCTCCTTCCCGACAAAAAAAAAAAAAAAAAAAAAAAGGAGAGGAAGGTAACAAAAGGAAAGGAATACAAGTGGCGCGTGCCGGGCTTTTGTGCGTGTATACGCTTCTCGAGAGTGCACCTGAAGACGGACGCGCGTCCGTCTTCTTCCTGGCCGCGAGGAGAGCGAAGAAAAAGGAAGAAAAAGGGAGAGAGAAAGAGTGAGAGCGAGGTAGCGGGCATTGTCCGCCAATAGCCGCACCGCTCCCCACCTCGTCGACGTGCCCCTGCCGCCACGTGCCGCCGCTAAAACACCGCCCTTTCTCCTTCGCCGACGGCGCTCAGCAGAAACTACTACTACCAATACTGCTGCCTGTACTTCGTCTTTGAGTCCTCTCTCTCTCTCTCTCTCTCTCCGTCCCCTTTTATTTTCACCGGGGGGCTGCGTGTCGCTGCGTTTCCTTAGGAGGCAGAGGCGCACGCGCCGTTAAGAGCGCGTGCGTTACTACACACACACACACACACATACAGCGAGAAGCGCCCTCGGAGAAAGAGAAAGTGCCGGGGCGAGAGTGAGAGAGAGAGAGAGAGAGAGAGAGAAAGAGAGAGAGGAAGAAGCTCGTAAAGTGCGCGCCTCTTCTTGGACGGTACGTCGTCGTCGCCGTACTCCCGGGGATATGTGCGCCGGGGTCGCCCGCGAGCGAGAACATGAGGTTGTTGTGCGCGCGCTTAATCGCGAGTGACGATACATTAACCGGCTACCTTGCTGCTGACCTTGGGCCTCGAAAGCGCGAGCTCGCGGCAAGTGCGAGACGCCGCGACGTCGATGAACCCGCGCTGAATTATAAGCCGCTGCTTCTACTTCTTTCGAGATGATGTCCAGTAGTGTTGTTGTTCGGCCTTCAGTTTTGTGATTTATATTTTATTCTGGTTGCCGTTGCCGTTTAAAAAAGGGTAAGCGTATCTTTAAAAGTCCGCATTTTTTATTTATACGTGCAAGTTTTTAATATTTAAAGCGCGGTTGTTCTTCGATTGCTTAAATTATGAAATAAATATTTCATAAACAATTTGTAGAAAAAGTTGGGAAAGATGCGAAAAACGATGTGAAAAGCCATGAGATTATATTTTATTCAATTTTAAAACAATCGTCGTTCTCGCAGACAATTAATTGCATTAGATTTTATCAGAATGTACAAGAAAATCTTATTAGTTTAAAAAACAGCAAATTTACTTTATTTGAAATTGATAATTAAATAGTTTAATGTGAAAACTTTTTTATTTTTATTTTGCTTTTAAATTTATCAAATTAAAAATTTTGTTTCGCGATGTAAGATTTTTACTTTTGAATCATTTTTGTACAGCAATACATTCTGTACATTGATTTCTTATATTATTCATAACAAATTTTGTTGAACCATAAATTATCCTTACAAAAATTTCAATACTAATTTAACGAACTATTTAAATGAAAAATATCGTAAAACAAAAAAAGAAAATCATGCGTGTCTGACAAAAGGCTGATTAGATTCCTTTTATTTTATTCCACTTGTATTTGTCACTTATCAGATTAAAGTGACAATCGTTGATATTCCATTCGATAGTAAAGTCAAAGTCAAGTCAGTAAAGCAGTCGATAATAAATGTCAATTAAAACTATATTAATTAAAATACTGATCAAACATTAAAAACATGTAATATAATTCATTAATCATAGTCTCTTAAAGCTATTACGAATAATTATTTTTTTTTTTTTTTCAAACGTAATTATTTAAGAAATAACATCAGGAATTGAAATAAACCTTTTTTATGTTGTACGATTTACGTATTTCTTGTAAAACCAAACTCATGCATTAACGTTAAATAACTGAAAGATCAATAAATAGTAAGAAATAAATGCTCCGATTATATTATTTAAAAAATCTTTGATTTTAATGTTTTAAAATAAATTTATATTCATTATTCGTATTAATTTAAAAATGTAGATTTTTAAACGATATAAAATAATATTTTTATTCAAAATAAAAACGTGTATTTCAAATTATATATTTAACAGTAAAATCTTAATTTTCAAAAATATGAACGGAACATTAAACAATTCTAAATTATGCATTTCAATTTTTCTGTAAATTATATATTACATCGAATAACACGTATAGATAAGATCAAAATTTATAATTAGAATTAGGAAAAATATTAATGAAAATTTTAATATAATAACAATAACATAATTTGAATAATAGAGTTACCATCCGAGTAATAATAAAAAAATACGTTAAAATACCAGCCCTAATCTTTAATCAATAAATTTGACGTGAACGTAAATTTAAATTGTAAAGCAAATGAGCAAAAAGCACAGAGCACTTTCAACTCCCTCCAAAAAAAAGCCTCATTTGTACGTGTCCGTCAGCCGTCGTTAATTTAAAATGTGTAACGACACACAGACACACACAAACACACACACACACACATACACACACACATTAGTTAAGCAAGGGTGTATATATATATGTACACCAATACATGGATAAGGAACGAAGCGAGCAATGTCCGATCACGCCTTACGGTCGAGCGGTTCTAATGAGCTCGAGCCTAGACCAGCGGAAAACGCGTATTCTCAATTTTCTCGAAATCGTCCCCAAAAGCGAGGGCGTACGGCGACACGACACGCATGACTCATGTGAGCCCCTTTTTCGATAGCTATACACGCTTACCCCCGCGCTGCTCGCGCTGGACACACACAACCGGCCGAGAGAAAGAGAGAGAGAGAGAGAAAAATAAAGACTGGGTGTTCGTTTAGCCGTTCCGATCGACAACTTTCGTTTTTCTTTCCTCCCCAACGGCTTCCCGAG
Source organism: Chalcis sispes (assembly GCA_949987625.1). Classification (NCBI taxonomy): domain Eukaryota; kingdom Metazoa; phylum Arthropoda; class Insecta; order Hymenoptera; family Chalcididae; genus Chalcis; species Chalcis sispes. The sequence continues at coordinate 82,758,683 of OX465094.1, forward strand.
ACACTTTTTCTCTCTCCCTCTCTCTTTCTCTCTCTTGTTCACTCATAAGGCGCCGGCGGTCCACCCCAGTAATACACGTACACGCATACCAGTCCGATTTTCGCTGAGTAAAATCATTATAACATTCCAAATTAATGCTGTCATGCGCACTGGCTTTCCGCGTGTCCGCGCCCCCGCGCGCGCGCTTACTTTTCTCTATAAACCTGTTTATGTGCGCGTGTATAAAGTTCAGGGGATCCTTTTGTACAGCTCACGCGCGCCAATGAGATTCATTAATAAAGTATCGGATTCCTTTTGTAGAAGCGCGCGCGCACGGCCTCGAATGGCCGACGGTTGATGGACAGAGAAAAAAAAGTGAGAGAGAGAGAGAGAGAGAGAGACAGAAAGGGAAAGCCCTTATCGGTGAATTCAAACGTTGAAGTCGGCACGATCATTCGAAACGGTCAGAAAATCGATAGGCCTCGCTTTTCTTCTCTCCTTCTCTGCTCTTCACGACGCCCGAAGGGATTGAAGCTCACCGCAGCGATGCGATTACGACGCGGCCAAAAATTATTAAATTTTCCCCAAGCTAGGATGATTTCCTTTCTCCCTTCATTTTCTTTTCAACTTTTGCCAATTTCTTAAACTACTAATGCTGTGCCCGTCTAATCCACTTTATTTATACAGATCGAAAAAGAAAACCAAATTTAATATACTTATTAAAAACAATACTGATATCGTGTTACGCACAAAAATAATCTCTTATTTATAAGATATTAAATCGAAACAAATTTTTCATCATTTTGAGTACAAAAAAACGTAAAATTATTTTGAAAATTCACTGTTTATTATTTTATTTAAATTAATTCATTATTTTTGCTAGCAATAAATAAATTTTTTAGAAAAAACGAAAACAAATTTTAATTTTTTTTATTGTAACTAAATACATAATAACTTTGTGTTTACACTATTTTCAACTTTTTCTTATTTTTCATTTCAATAAATTTTATAATTAATATCAAGATAAATTGAAAATTTTCAACAAAGAATTTAAGAAAATCATTAGCAGCAATTAATTTTTGAAAAATAATTTCGATATTAATATTTGTCCAAAGATTTAAAAAATATGTGTAATCTTATTAAATTAATTTTTCTAACATATGCTTCTTTTTTTGTACATATGTTCAGAGAACGAGAGTGTAGAAGCGGAATCGCCGGAAGCCGCCAAAAACCATTGAAAGATGTCGTCCAGCCAGGAGACGTGCCTGCCAGAGTCGACGGAGATCGATAGCGAGGGTTCGAGCTGCGAGGAGCGAGAATCCCGCAGGCGGCTACTCGGCGGCGATCCCGACAGCATACCGAAGAAGCGCCGAAAACAGTCAACCCCCGTAAAGTTTTCGACGTCGCTGAGCATAGGCGATGGCGACGAGTCCGAAGAGGAATCCCTCGATATCCGGGGTGCGAACAGTCACGATCAGCACGAGTATGATCAGCAACGCGAGCTGGAAGGTAAGCCGACGACCTCGCCGCACTCTAAATCCATTCAGGACCATCCGACGATTAAAGACGAAAATTTGAACAATGAATTTCGCTGCCAGTATTGTAGTCAATTTTTCGATAATCGCGTTGCGCTTGAACTGCATCTCGAATGCGAGCATAATTTCGATATTTCGGGCAATAATGTCATGTTGCAGCAGCATCAGCAGCAACAGCAACAGCTTTCGAGTAATCGCGATTCACCGCAAATGCAAGCTCAGGCACGGATGAGTCCGGAATCGTCGAGCCAGCCACAAAATACGGAACAATCTATCAGTCCGATTAATCTTTCGGGAATTAGTATTAGAAACTTCGCGGCGAGTACGTCTTGGTTGTCGGGACAAGGACAAATACAAACGCAAAACGAGGCCTCGTTAGCGAAAATTGCTGTTAAAAATAATAATCATTTTCAACCGATGCCCGCGGGTTTTCCGGGTCCCCTTGCACAATTTTTAACGATGCCCAATTTTCCTATGTCGGATTCTACGCAAATTCAAAGAGCGGCCATGGGACAATTTCCCAAGATATTTAACCTCGACGCATACTGTGATCTTTGTAATAAGGAATTTTGCAACAAGTACTTTCTTAAAACGCACAAAGCTAATAAACACGGCATTTATGTTGATCCGCCGATGAGCCAATCCCAAGGTAGCGATGGCCCACCAACAAGTCCGTTTATAACAACCTCGAGTCCAATTAGTAGCTTACCTGGAAGTTTAAATTTTAAAGTAGTTGAACAAGTCCAACGACCTGAAAATAATGGCATACAGCAGCAACAACAACAACAACAACAACAACAACAACAACAACTGCAACTGCAACAACTGTCGCCGCAACAACAGTCGCAGCAGCAACAACCAACAATACCTTGCGATGTGTGCCCCAAACGGTTTAAAAATGAAGACTCTCTCAGGAAACATAGACAAAAAATTCACATTAATCCTAGTAGTGAAGCTATCGATCCTGTTCAAGTACAAATGGCTCTTCCGTCATCTTCCATCGAAGAAGAAAGGCAGAGTCCAGGCGGTATGGAGACACTTTTTAAACAAGAATATAATATAGACCAAGAAGAAACATCTTATTCATCAACTCCAAGACCTATATCTATTTCACCTCAATCAACGCAACATGTTAAAGAATCAGTACTTAACGGTGATCGCTTACGTCGTCTTGGTGTTATGAATCCCGAAGCTTTTTGCGAAATGTGTTGCAAAGAATATTGCAATAAATATTTTTTTCGCACGCACAAGCTCAAGAGACATGGTATCTTTATACCAGATAACGATAAGTCGCCCAATACTCCTAATTCTGGACCAACTTGGCATCAAGTACAAACCAGTCCATTAAATCTTATAATGGCTGATGGTGTTGGCAATGGATCAGAATCCGGTGATAGAACTGAAGAGTATGCCTGCAGATCTTGTGGCATACGCTTTCAGACTCAAGGTCTTTATCATTTACATATGGAAAAGATCCACGATAGTGTGGAACAATCATCACCGAGACCGGAGCACAATGTTGATTCAATGGATCAACGAACCGATTCTATTTCCGAAGATCTTCAAAAATTACAAACTATGATTTTACAACTAAATGGCTTAGAATCGAACAAAGCAGCTTCCTGTGCACTCTGCGGAAAAGACTACGATACTCCCGGTGGTTTGAAAACCCATATGATTGCAGAACACGGAGTGGTACCAGAAAGTTTATTATCACCCCAGCAACAAATAACAAGAGAAAAATCACCTCCCTTATCCACTGCCATTATTGCTCCAGCCTACTGTAATCTCTGCGAAAGAGAATATCCCAGCCAAGATGCATTGAGAAAACATATCGCGGAGGACCATCAACCATCAACACCAACGAGTTCAACGCCTCAACTTCCGCCCTCCGTTCCAACAACACCGAAATCTAATACCTCCCAGCAAGTAGAAAGAAAAGCTACCGCTTCCATAACTCCTACTTCGAGTTACTGCGAGATTTGCAACAAAGAATTGTGTAACAAATATTTTATGAAAACTCACATGCAAAAGATGCACGGTATTGAAATTGAAAACGGAGCTCAAATTGGTGGAGTAATTTGCAATATTTGTAAAAAGGAACTCTGCAGTAAATATTTCTTGAGAGTTCACAAACAAAACACTCATGGTATTGTTGAAGAAGGATCAACTGCCGGTAAACAAGAAAACTTTGAACCTCCACCTAACGCCGAAGATTTAGCTCTTAAACCAGAACAACTCGGTGATCTTAATCTTCGATATATTACTCACTTTACAGAGGTATGTCCCATCTGCAATCGAAGATTCCGTAGTCCCAAGTGGCTCAAAGTCCATTTGCAAGGTGAACACGGTAAAGCTGGAATAGATAAGTGGCGCGAAATCGAACAATATCATCAATCAATATCAAAAACACCAACTCGAGTTCCCAGCGTCCCGAAAACCACACAACATCAACAGCAAGTACATAATACTACGAGCCTCAGGATACCAAACGGTTTTGAGCCCAACCACCAAATTAGAGCAGATCTAGCAGTCTTGGGAAATCAAGTTCTTTCAAATTTCTTTGGCGGTTCATCGGACGATCAGCCAGCACAAACATACCGTTGCTCTCAACCAAACTGCAACTTTTCTACGAATATCTTACCGCTTTTCTTTTTGCATGAAAGATCCCACAATCAGCAACAAGAAAATACAGCATCAGTCGAGAATGAGCGATTGATACAGTGTCCTATTTGTGCTCAAACCTTTACAAATCCTGAAATGTTACGACAGCACATAGCATCTCGTCATTCGAGTCCATTTCCTGGATTACTTTCACAATTTCCTATACCTTTGCTCAATGATTTTGTTATCGGCAACGAGCAGCAACATCAACAAGAGAAAAACGAATATCCTGACACGAAGGAAGATTTACGTCAACCAAGTCCTCAAATAATGAACGAAATCGACACGAATAAAATGAAGAAACAAGAAGAAAACAACGCGGTTCAGGTAATGCCACAAGGCGCGTATAAGTGCGCCCAATGCGGCTTTGCAACAGCCAATTTGAACCGCATTAAAAAACACATAAGAAAAGATCACAAGAGCCTGGGGGATCCCGCGGAAACTGCGCTCGCCGAACTTAGTAAGACGCTTAAAGACGTAGCGAACAAACACAAAGTCCCAGCGAGCTACGCAATGCCTCAAGACGCCAATCTCACACCCGACAAAACAATAATGCAGCCTTTTATAATCGAAGAGCTGGATAATCCACAGAACGGCGGTGGAGCCGGCTGCAACAACGAAGAAACAACATCGAGGAGATTCGCGCCAGCTCTCGTTTTTCTGCCGGTTAAGACGAGGGTCAGCAGCGCCCTCACGATGTCCTTCACGCTGAATCCTGCCTGAGAAGTTGGGCTTTATTCCGCATCTGCACTACCGGCAAATCTCTGCACTAGCACGTGGTTAACTGGTTCCTAACTTCATAAGAGATAACGATTGCCACGCACGCACACTTAACCTAAAAGTAAAGAAAAAATAAAAATGAAACAGACGAGCCGAATATTTTTATACGTATTAAAGCGCCAAGCAGAATCATTTTTTTAAAACGGAAGTGAGCTCGTCGATGACGACTTTCACATTGGATTTTCTCGGTGAATTATCGTGAATGACTATAGCGATTTATATTGTATATATATATATATATATATATATATATATATATATATATATATATATATATATACATATATAGATGTATAACAATAAGAAATTCATTTAAAACTTGTTGCAAAGTATATCCTACTGCGTCGGCGGCTGCGTTATCTCGTGTAAATATACATTACTTATAGAGGCAATTGTATTAATGCAAATGGGTGATCAAACAAAGTTCCTATTTTCAGTGGCTCGCACAAGGGCCTAAGCGATATATAATTCCATGACTTGCATATAAAGTTCTCGCTTGTCCTCGATGTAACTTAGTTTTTCGTTCTTATCGTTTTTACTCTTGAATTGCGTACTCTTGAATTAATTCTCTTTTTTTTGCTCATTTTACTAACGTTGATAAGATTTAATCATTATTTTTTTTTTTTTTTTTTTTTTTTTTTTTTTTTTTTTTTTTTTTTTTTTTTTTTTTATTCCTATGTCGACTCGTATATATTAACTCACTTAGCTCGTGCAGTGTCTAACGCAAAAGCGGTTATAATAATATCGAAAATTAAGCCATAATTTATTCAGAGGCCTTCTGACTGTCATTAATTCTCTTTGAAATACATAAAAAAAAAAAAAAAAAAAAAAAAAGGAAAAAAAAAACCCGATAATGCCTTGACGAAAGCCATGCAATTTCGCGAATAGTAAAAAAAATAATAATAATAATAAAAATAAAGAACTTATAAATATAATATAGTTTTTAAACAATATAATATCAGCGAACAAAAATAAGAATTACAGATGAATTAAGGAAAGACAAAAAAAAAAAAAAACAGACACAAACGAACTCAGGGTCGACACAGTATAACCCGCAACCAAAAGTACAATCGTAATATATACACAGCCAACTGCGCGAAAAATAGATCTCTTATATATTTAATGAAAAAAAAAAAAAAAAAAAAAAAAAAAAAAAAAAAAATTAAAGCTACAAAAAAAGAATGAAAACTAATGTGTATGATATATATATATATCGAACAGTTTTTTTATATAACGTCAATCTTATAAAGCGCAGACGATGCAGCAACGACATCTAAAATCTAAAAAAACTTCGGAGGGCTTTTACCCTCACGTTTGGTGCACCTGCGTATATACGTGTACCAAATATATGATATCGATATGCGCAACAAACGAGTGTGAATCCTCGAAACCAAAGATAATAATCATTGTAAAGCAAAGAATCGTCGGCTTTTATTTTTTTTATTTTTTTAATTTTATTTTAGTATCTACTTTCCATTTATAGAAATTTTCATGCTAGTCAGCGATGCGGTTGATTTTTCTCATCCTTTTTCTTGTACAATCTAGTCTATGAGAATCTCGCGAGCGATGCGTTTCGCAAAAATTTATTTATTTAAGGGAGAGCTGTTCATTTTTTGTGCCTTGCAGCTTTTGAAACTGAGAATCAAAAATAATAGTGTACTAATTACGTAAAATTAGATTAAAAGCTTAATGGGTCGCGTTACCTTTCTTCGATTTAAATTTTTCATTTTCATGTAATGTATTTGTAAATGTGTATCGCTTCAAATTCTATCCCAATAAACATAATTATTTTATGCAAAATTATCAACGAAATTAAACATCTTAATTTAAGCGCAAATTAAAAATTGAATAACAGTAAAAAGGAGAAATAAACGAAATTTATAAATTAAAATTATTATTTCAAAAGGTATTTTCATTTTAAAAAAATTAACAGCGTATAAAAAGTCAATAAAAAAGTAATATAAATAAACTAAATACATTCGACTATAAAACGACATTCGCTGTCAAACTAACGCCTAATTTGGAGAAATTTTCTTTTCAAAACCTTTTTTATTTTCCCAAAAGTGAGGTAAAAAGTCGAGGCACGCGAGTACGCGAGACCCCGAACGATCGACGTAAGAAAGAAGAAAAAAAAGGAAAAAAAAATGGGGGGGAAACTTTCGAAAAAAACGTGCGTTTTTATTAACGGCTCGAAATCCTCGCGCAGGACACAGCTGTTCGAAAATAGAAAGAGAGAGACAGAGAGAGAGAGAGAGAGAGTAAAATAGAGCGAGAAAGTGACCAATGCATCGACGCACCCTAGCCTTACCTCGAGCACCCCGAAAACTCGTAAGCGCACGTTCTAGCTGTCCCACGAATGTAGAAAGCGAAAAAGAGAGAAGGAAAAAGTAGTGGACAGACGGTAGCATTTCCGATTTCGTCACACACGCCCTCTCTTACGCACATACACACACTTATATATACATATACGCATACACAGAAAAATAACGAACACTTTGAAAATTTCACTTCTCCGTGTATCTCTTGAAGTTAGTCGAATTTTTCGGATTCGGGTGGCAATTGTTAGAATTAATTTTTACCACCCCGTATATATATATATATATATACGAATATAAATGTATGCTGAGACTTTTTTCGCCCCCCCCCCCACCACTGCACCCCTCTCTAATCGTTGTCCCCTCCCTGTGACAGGAGGCTCGTGATAAGAAAATTTATGATTGAAACTATTTTACGTTTGGGTAAAAGATAAGCGGGATAATTTACGAGCTTGTCATTGTTTTTATTTGAAAGTGTGCCTCGATTATTTTTCGGGATGACATATATATATATATATATATATATATATATATATATATATATAATAAACAGGAAGGGAAAGAAAGCTGCTTGATGGATTTTAAATTTTATTCATCGAATTAATACGCGATCCGAAAGGCATACACTTAATTTTACATTTTATTATACAGTTGAAGCAGAATTTAAAATTTTTGTATAAAAGTCCATATCGCGCGAAGAACAAAATGCATTAAATAAACAATTATAATCATCATAATCATTCTCTATTCACAAGATTGCGAATCCATTTTATTAAAGTATAATTTTTATCCGTACAAAATAAACGCGGGTATAGAATACGTAAGGGTAGAAAAAGTATTCGAGGAATCGTATAAATCATAAATTTGGTATTTCCATGCAAAATCAACGTGAATTTTTAAAATAACTTCAATTTTTCAATCATATTTACGTTGGACGACGGCGAACACGGCGCGTGGCACAAACGCGCGAGTATTGAGGGGCGCCTTATTTTTTTTTTCTTCTTTTTTTTTTCATAACCGGATATTTTTCACAGAAAATGCGCGCGTCCAAAGCTCGTTCTCTTTCCACTTCTTCATGCTTCAGGTAATACTTACTTTCACTTTTTTTTCCTTTTTTTTTTTTTTTTTTTTTTTTTTTGTATTTCTCTATACATTAGATTATAGGCGGAAAGTTGAACGCTTACAAATAATAGTTATAATGTTCAAAGAGTGAGAGTAAAAGAGAAAAAGAGAAAGAGAGAAAGAGAGAGCTAATGCGTTATATGTATATAACGCGCGGGACCGGTGAAATATATTCGTGAATGTCCGAGGGGAAAAAAAAAGTTGCGCAAGCGCCGCGTACGGTTGAGCTCGAAGAAAGCGCGACGGCGTCCACGCAGGCTTTGTGTCGTGTGCGCCCCGTCATCCACGCATAAATGTATTCAAATTCCCCGCTTTTGTCTAGAACTACTCTCTCTCTCTCTCTCTCTCTCTCTCTATTTCTCTTTCTCGCTTACTCTAACCCGTGAATCATTAGTTCACCTCACCCCAGATTGTATCGAGAAAGCGTGCGACAAGCACATACACACACACACATACTTACACACATACATATACACAAGGGAGTGTTGGAACACGCTCGGCTAGCTCTGCTAACGTTTTCCAAAAATTCGTCGGAATTAGCATGCGCGCGATACATCTATCTCTCTTTTTTTTCATTCGGGCATGCATTAACATAAATTTTCAGGGATGGATTCGGATGAAGGGGACGAGGAGGGGGTGGAGGGTGGGGTGGGGGGAAGCGAGGGAAATGCATACGAAGGAAGGCATCGCGCGCAAACGAGAGAGAAAAATAATCCATCGAGAATATAACCAGCATCGACGAATGGGGCGCGATTGCTAAAGAAACCGGGAGAGAATAAAAATAAACGCACGAGGAGAGTAGAGAAAGAGAGAGAGAGAGAGAGAGAGTAGGGACGGAAAAATCGGCTCGGACATGCTAAATAGGGGACTTATTTTTCGTAAGCGCGGTTGCGTTGTTTAATGCGCGTCTGCATATGCACAGAAAAAGAGAAAGAAAAATTAACTTTAACGCGGAGAAAAATGGAAATTGCGCCGCCGACCTTGCCGATTTTTATAGACGTACAGAGGGGAGACGAGCACTTATACACCGAGAGAAGCGGGCAGATTGTAAATCGAAGCGTGCGTGAATGCATAAAGAGATGTATATCCTCGGAATCCGCGCGTTATGTACCATTTCTCTCGATCCCCCTTACGTATATACATACATGCATACATAACATGCTAACGTACAATGGACGCGAGCAAAAAGTCATAAATATTATTCCGAGCGCTTCGTTCGCTCTCGTCGTTGTAATTATGCTACGCGCGTCAATTCCATGTGCGGCAAGCGATGCGCCGATACTAGATATAGCAGCTCTCTTTCTCTCTCTCTCTCTCTCTCTCTCTCTAACTTTGTCGAGCTCGCTTGGGAAAAACCGAGTTTCTCTCTCTTTCTCTTGATATAGCGCGGAAACGCGAAGGTAATCGTTTGCACTTCTAACGAGTAATGGAGGAGCGTTTACTACTACTATACGTGCCGTGTTAAAATTTTTTGCCAAGATTTCGTATACATAGTTGCCTCACATTTTAGATTATAAAAGTTGCTGAGTAATTTTATCACGTCGAACGAATTGAAACGACTTTTGAAAGACGCTGAATTCTTTTTTTTTTTTTTTTTTTTTTTTTTTTATATTCATCTTGATTTAAGGAAAAAGAAAATGCAATGCAACCGTGATGCATATTTTTAATTAAGTACAAACATTTTTACGGGAATTGTTAAGTGACCCATTTGAAAGAAAAAAAATATATGCATTCTATTTTTTAGATACGAAAAGTTATTTACATCCGAGAAAATTCGACCGGTGATTCGGCAACTTGTCGTGTGTTTTCTTTCGATTTCGACCCTCTTTGTACGGCGAATCGATGTATTTTTATTGCTGAATTTTCATTGATGAAAAATTAACGCTTTGATTTCGAGAATTCGAGGACGACGTCGGAAAAACTTGACGACAGTGCGAGATGAATCTATTAATTAAAGGTGTCACACGCTATATAGACGACGTCGAAATTGCCTTTGCATCAATTTATATAAAAATGAGCGTAAAATCAAACTTAATCATTAATAATGGAAACCCTAACGAAAAGAAAAGAAAAAAAAAAATAAATAAATAAGAAAGAAATCGTCAAAGACACTTATGTATACACACGCATTTATTGATAATTACTATTATTATTGTACGTTGATAGCAAAGAGCGACGTAAGCATATATTAAGGAATAAGGAAAAAGGAGAAAGGTAGCTAAAATGAAAGAATAATGTACTTTTCATGAAAAAATTATGATATGCAGATATATATATCTATCTATATTCGATAAAGGGAATACAATCTGTATTATAAAAAAAAAGACAAATCTATATATTATATATATATATATATTTGCGTGTAAAGTACACATCAGGACATTGTACGAAATAAGTGTATGATAAACGCGCGAAGATTGATTATAAAGAGAGCAGATATGAAAATTTTAGCGTTAGCTTTTACGTAGTTATATATGTATGTCTAGTCATTTTTTTCTTTTATATATATATATATATCAATCTTTTCGAAAGTGATTTTACAATTTCTAAATCAAAACTAGTCGACGAGAGATAATTGGTAGTCAAATGAAAAAAGCAAATCTTATATTAATATGAATTTATTTAATTATTTTTTTTGAAAACAAATAAAAAAAAAAATTTATATCTCTCGTAGGGTTTTATTTTTATACATATGCAAGGTACTCGACGAAATTATGTTTCGATTTCGAAAGCGAACGAATTTTTATTTATTTATTTATTTATTTATTTTATTTATTTATTTTAATCTTTTTATCGCTAAACGCCAAAATCCGCAATTATTCGTCAACTTTAATTTAACGTTATTATTTTACATTAAGATTACTATTACGTTGTATTTATTTACATTTTAAAACGCGCATTATTATCATTATTATCATTATTATCATCATTATTATTATTATTATTATTATTATTATTATTATTGTTATTATTAGAATTATTAGTATTATTATTATTTTATGATTTAATATTGTGTGATCCTTAATTAATAAATATGATTTACAATTTATTTGCATTTAATTTTGTTTATTTTCATTTACATGAACTTATACACACCTGCATGCATTGAACCTTTAGCTTGTTTAAGTTTGCTCTCCATCACACCGCGAGAAGCGTAATAACATATATCGATATATTCACGTGCACGAAGCTACATGTGCAGTTACGATTATTATCCTAAAAATAATATAATAATTTCATATTTGCCCATCATTTTTTCATACATATATATGAATGAATACACTTCTTGTGGTGAGAGGTAAAGTTTTCTATTTTTTTTTTTTCTTGGTTTTTTTTTTTTTTTTTATGCACTTTCTATATGCGGTCGAGAGTATCGCTGGTATTTTTTATTATTTTTTTTTTCTTTCTTCGCTCTCCAACAAGTGCCGCCTCAAAAATGCGAGAGCGAGAAAGAGAGTTAGAATTAGAAACGCCCAGCTACTTTTCTGTAATAGCATTTGCATCGATCGCAGGTGATGCATGTGTATACAATGTAGATAGTATAGTTGTATACACTAGACGTCTGACAGCTCTCGGGAGGTGCATAAATTAATAACATTGCTAAATTATACAGATTCGCGTGTTCCGCGCTTAGTCAGAAAAAAAAAATCAATGTTATACTTTTTCTTTACTTTCTCTCCCTTTTGCCTCAAAGAATACGAAGTATAAGAGAAAAAGGACTAACTTTGTAAAGAAAGAGAGAGAGAGAGAGAGAGAGAGAGAGAGAGAGAGAGAGAGAGAGAGAGAGGAAACGAAAGCGCGCGCATTGTTAAAGCCATAAATAATAGTCGAAGAGACAAACTTCTCTCCTCGGGCTCGCGATTCGCGTGAGCAAGCGAATTTCTGCCTGTCGAGCAGCTTTTCGTCCGACGCTAGACTACTCTAGAGAGAGAGAGAGAGAGAGAGAGAGAGAGAGAGAGAGAGAGAGAAAGAGAGATAGAGAGACGAAAAAAAAAAATTTCTTCCTTTTGGATTTACGCGGACCGATGTCCGTCCGGGTAAATGACACCGCGCTATCTCCCTCGCTTTCTCAGCAAACACACAAAGAGAGAAATCGCATGGGGAAAGAGACGTACGAGATCGAAAGACGAACTAATGCGCGCGCGAAAACTTGCCTGCCTGCCTCCTCCTCCTCCTCCTCGCCCTACCCCACACCCCTTAACGCACACACGCGTGCACGCGTTTGTGTATACAACTTATACAGATACACGTGTATATAAAAATCAATAATATCTCAAGCGTTTTCCCAGAGAACACGCGGAAATTTGATAGGAAAACGAAAGTTAGAGAACGAGAGAAAGAGAGAGAGAGAGAGAGAGAGAGAGAGAGGAGGCTGCGTATAGAGGCGAGCGTCGCGTGGGTGTAGTCTCTAATTAGGAAGGCATTCCTCGAGCGAACCGACGGTTTCTCGACCAAATTCTCCCGCCCCGCGATTCTCTTTATATACCATATTTGAATCATCGACGCGAGATATGGATTATCATGCGGATGTTTATAATTACGATTTTATTTTTATAATTACATTAATGCTCGATTGAAACTTTAAATTACGATGCTTGTATTCGATTTGTTTTTTTAATAAATTTGTATATGCGATTTTTTAATTTTAAATTTTTCAAAAATTTTCAATAAATTAATGAGTTTTAAAATATTTGTAATATAGAAAATGTAAATTTATCGCTGGATCATGAAATTTTTCATAATGAAAAATTTATTGCTCTAGAAATATTTCAACTATGAAAATATTGAAGAATACGTTGATATTCAATATAAAAAAAATTTATAAAAATCATTAGAATTTGTACAACATCGCGCGAATTTTTCCAAATTTTTAAAAGTTTATTAAATAAGAAAACTGAAAAAATTATGGAAATAATACTTTTATACAATTGGTAAATATGTAAATATAAAATAAACTGGTAAAATTCCTACGCACAAAGCCGCCCACGAAAATAAAACATCCGTCTCGGTCAATTGCATGAAGAAAAACCCCGCGTTAGATATATATATATATATATATATATATATATATATATATATAAGTAAATTAAAAAATGCCGAACTTATTTGTTTTGGAGGCGCGTAATCGATAGATAGAAAGAGACCGTCACGTGACATATTTTTTCCTCGAAAGCCTACTCGAGCTCTCCGATATTTATTGTATCGGCCTCGTCGCGCAAGGGTCGCCCTTTTGCAGATCGTTCCGAAACGAAGAGAAAGAGAGAGGCCGCTAACTTGAGGAAGGTATTGAACCGACTGGACTTTTACCCCCCACCGACATTTTTCTTCTCCTTAGCGTTCTTATTACTTCGTCTCCTTTTTTTCATCTATATATTTTTGTACATATATCGACTACTTCGTCATAAAAGCATTTTGAAGCTTTTGTGGTTATTTCAAAAAACGAGAAAACAAGAAACAATAAACTGCCGGTGTTTACTCGCTCAGACGAATGTTTTTTTTTTTTTAGAAAATATAATTTCGTTAAATTGAAAAAATTCTTATGTAGATGAAATATACCTTAAAACGTAATATTTTTTTTATAAACCCACTAATATGATAGAAACAATTATGTTTAATATAAATAACATTTCTTAAAAAATTTTTGTAAAATTATTTTTCAATTACTTTCAAGCCAATCGAATTTCATCTCTTATTCGTAGAATAGTTAACATTACTTCGCGAACATACATCGCGAGCAAGAAAATCTTGAATGAGCCAATAGCAACTATTGTTGGATACAATACTCTATTATTCACCTTTTCATTGTCGCGTAATTGCGCTAACTTTTTAATGCAAACATCTTTTTAAACGGACTTTAAGCGCAAATATTTTTTGTATAGACATACGTATATTTACAAAACCAACCGAGAGGACACAAAAATAGCAGAGTGCAATTATCGAGATATTTTCATTTTCTCTCTCTCTCTCTCTCTCTCTCTCTTTCTCTTTCTCACTCCCTCTTCATCTTAACTTCCTCTATTCTTCTCCGAAGCAACTTCGAAATTTCATTTTTTGCAATAATTCCATCGGGCTTCTCTCCCCTTTCTTTCTTTCTTTCTTTCTTCTTTGACATACACACGGATACACGCACATACTGCTATAAAAACGCCTTCAATCAACCTACGCATAACCGCTATCCCTCCTCATAATAACGACGCGATTCGGAAAATCGTCCCTTCCGGCCTTTTTCATATCGAATAGCCCTATGAAGTCGTCGTAGCATTTGCCATTCTATTTTATACTCTTTTCTTATTATTTCTCCTCTTTATATATATATATATATATATATATTGTTTTAAGAACAATACCAGACACTTTGTGCGAGCTCGCGTTTTTCGCTTTCGTCACGCTTTTTATTTATCGAGGTCCGTTTTAGTTATAATTCATTTCCCGATATTTGGAGACTCGAGCGATGGCAATCAAACGCGTGTATTTTCAACCCCTTTATTGCCGACGACCCTTTTTAATCTTTTTTTTTTTTTTTTTTTTTTCGTCGCGAGCATTAAAACAGGCGCGCGAACTCGGCTGTTAAAACATAAAAATGAAAAACGAGGTAAAAGAAGGAGGAGAGAGAGAGAGAGAGAGAGAGAGTGAAAGTGAGAGAGAGAGAGAGAGAGGCTGTCTACAAAATTGTAAAAAAAACCCGAAAAATAATGGCAGAAAATAAAAAAAATAAAAAAATCGGAACGACGGGACGAATTTATCTCGTTTCGTTTATCCCGAAACTGGAAATTCGCCGCGCAACCCTTTATTTATCCAGTAGGTACGAGTACACAGAGAAATAAACGGCTGGTGTACCGAAAGGGGAGAGCGAATTCACTTAGATAGAGAAAAGAACGAAAGAGAGAGAGAGAGAGAGAGAGAGAGAGAGAGAGAAAGTTTCTCCGCGCTTACGTTTTCGTCGGATTTCACCCCAAAAATTTTTCAGCTGCACACGTCGTACTCTGCCGCTTCATCGATTTCTGCCTTCTTCCAGCCCTTCCCCTATTCTTTCCGATCCGTCATCGCGCTCGAAGCAATGCGCTCAGCATCTCTCTCTCTCTCTCTCTCTCTCTCTCTCTATTTTCTCTATTTCGTACGGATTTACACAATATTTTGGAAATCCCTTATTATACAAGCGAAATAGAGAAAGATAGACGAGCGGCATTGTCGTGCCGCGACAGATGGGCCGACGTATAAAACACGACGCGCGCGCGTACGCGAGACACGAGAAGGAAATTGGAAAAAGGTTCGATTTGAACGTGAGAGAAGGGGCTGGATAAGCGCGAACGCAAGAATATTCGCTAAAAACGGGATATATACGTATTCGGTAACTGCGTACAGTACGTGAAATTAGCCGCTCGTGCGGAAGGGTAAACGGATTTTGTACGTTTCTCTATTTTTCATTCTATTTCTCTCTCTCTCTCTCTCTCTCTCTCACTCTCTGTCTTTCATTCATGCTTTCTCATTCGTTCTCTATTTTTTTTTTTTTTTTTTTTTTTTTTTTTTTGTCGCTTTACTTCTTTTTTACGTCGTCGACACGCGATCGGCTTTTCTTTTCATTAGATTTCGTTACCCTTCATTATATATCGCGGGGTGTACTTACTACTTAAAATTGGGCATAAAAGCTATAGTTTTCGTTTGTTCCGCGCAATTTTTGGATATTTCAATGGAACGTACACGCGAAAATAAATAAAACGGGTGCATTAAGTACATTGTTGGAGTTATACATTTTTGTCGATAAAATACAGCGACATTCTCGTAGAAAATATTTTAATTATCAACGATTGTTTTCTGATTAAATTTTTCCAGTTTACTTTTTATTTATTTATTTTATTCAATTAACAATATATATAAGCGAGCGATGATGTACAAAGCTTATACGACAATGTATTGAAAAAAAAGAGCACTGCTAAACCTCAAAGTTCCTATTAAACGTTTAAAATAAAACGTAAAATTAGCGTTAGTTCTCCTGCGTAAAATTTGAGTTTTTTAAATGCCAGATATTAATATCTCAAGCGCGCGATCAAACGGATTATAATTTTTACGAAGAGTTTTAATAAAACAAAAAATAAATAAATAAAGCACCGTGTAATAATAATAATAAAAAAAAAAAAAAAAAAAAAAAAAAAAAAAAAAAAAAAAAAAAAGAAACATACAAAGTAGCAAAAACCGGACCAATGTTCAGTGTTTGTACAATAAATGACGAATTAACGTGCATATATATATATATATATATATATACACATATAATGACTTGAGTATATTTGAGATGAAAAAAAATAAACGAGGAAAACATTTGCGTCGTAAACAGTTCCGCACAAGTGACCGTATAAAAATAACAAATAAATAAATAAATAAATAAATAAATAAATAATTGAGAAACATAATGATTACTGAAATAAGAAAGATAGAGATTTTTAGGTGCGGTTGCTGTAATACAGATATTATAGTAAGTGACTATTTTATGTAAGGAGTGTAAATTGTAAGAAGCACAAATCAAAATTAGTATTAAGTAAAATAAAGTAACAAAAGAATAAAAAATTGAATAATATTATTACGTAAAACAAAAATTTTAAAAGATAGAGAAAGAAGAAAGAACTCGTGAATGGTAGTTCGAAGTTTATGCATAAGATAAAACAATATTTATGATGATAATATAGTTATTGAATTAAAATAGTAACTTCGATATAAAAAGAAAGAAAAAGAAGAGAGAGAGAGTGAGAGAGAGAGAGAGAGAGAAAGAGACACGTAAATAAAGTAACAAAAGAAAGAAACAAAAGAAATGATAAAAATGTTTAACTCGTTCGAATTATAATATTTTAATCGTTCGAGGCGGCGTTTATAAAAAATATTTCGCGAATTTTCAGGGTCATTTTATTGTAAAATTTCGCCAACGCGATAAATTGTACGCGACTTGCGTCCATGATTCATATACCTACGCGAATATATATTTATATATTCGGGTACGTATAGAATCGTGTCACTCGCAAGTGCCGTACGTTTGTGAGAGAGAAGTTGGTAAAAATTTCACAAAGTGAATAATTAAGTACAACGTTGGTAAATGTAGAAAATGAATGACGATGATAAAAAAAAATAAATAAGTCGGTGATTATAATGTCGATATAGCGAATTAACGTTTAAGTCTTAGACGTATTTATATATATATATACATACATTTATTGGTGAAACATGAATACGTAAATCACTTTCGTTTAATGTATATAAAAGGACGAGCCATAAATAGACGAAGAAGAAGAAGAAAAAGATATGAGAGTAAAACCGTTCACTGCTGTTGCATGCAATCAGAAACATATATTTAATATGAATGGATAAGCTCTTTTTAACAAACGAGAAAAATTCACATTTTTTTATCGATTAAACGAATAGTAGTAACAAATAACATCAATTTTTGAGAATAAAATTATATATATACACACACACACACATATATATATATATATATACTTAACAATGGACGGGAAAAGTACATTTTTATCTAAAGAAAAAATAATAAAACCGATTAAAGTAATCGAAGAAGAAGAAAAAAATAAAAATTAATTTAGACAGGCGTTAACGACTGTAGGAAAGACTTTTTTCGTACAAACGATTTTACTAACGTGGCCAAAGTTAATCGAACTTTCAAACACGAGAAAAAAATATTATCGAAATATATCGAAATATAAAGAAAGAGAGAATAAAATCGAATGTTCCTAATAAAATGCTTTTAAACTAATGGATATTCTTACGTATATTAATAATTAAGATTTACGATGAATGTTACACGATGATGCTCGATTGTACCTAAGTGTTTATTTCTGATATTTTAAGATGGCAAAAGAAACGTGAGATTGCGAAATTTATTGTGCGAGTGTGCGTTTGTGCGTATTCTCGATTTTAAGAAAAATAAAAATAATAATAAATTAATGAATAAATGAAGAAAATTTTTAAATGTAATAGATTGATGGAGTGACAGAGTGAAAGAAAAAAAAAAAAACAAAAAAACAAAAAAACAAAAAAACAAAAAAACAAAAAAACAAAAAAACAAAAAAAAAATTAACTGGAGCAAGTGCAATCAGCGATTTTACACAGTGACATAAGTAATAATGTTTCACCTGAATGACGATTAAAAAAAAATTTGACTTTTTTATTTTCTTTTTTCTTTCATTCAATTTCACAAGCCGATCCAAACGTTGATATATATTTTCGTTTTGGCAAAATTTCACATATAGAGGTTTACATGATACGATGACTCGCGTAAATTTAGGGTAACACGAATAGCAGAAAATGGCGTAAAAAATGAGAGATAGGACTTAAGGAAACGGAAAATCAAAATCTTGAAAATCAAAATTAATTGATAAGTATATTTAATTAAGGCTCTTATAATTGTCGATAATTATTATATTGTTCGTTAGCGTTAAAAAGCGCGATTTTATTCGACAGACATTTTGAGGAAAATAAAAGCTTAGTAAAAAAAAAAGAAAAAAATCTTCGCCCCTTCTTCTCCATTTCCCTTTTCCTCCTAAATCCCAAGAACAATGACGATGTTTTAATTCTCTCTTTGGTAATTATATTGTTGAATGGAAAACAAAGATGAAAGGAGAGATAAATTGAATAATAATAATAATAATAATAATAATAATAATAATAATAATAATAATAGAAATAATAATGATGATGATGATGATGATGATGATGAAGACGCGAAATTTAAAAAAATTTAATAAACGGGGAAGAAAATAATAATAATAATAATAATAATAATAATAATAATAATAATAATGAAAAGTGAAAAAAACAAAATTTTAAAAAATATCTTCGACACGATATACACGGCGACGAACGACGGATCTGCTGCTGTTGCATGCGCAGATGATGATTATTATCATTATTATTGTCATTACGAGGTGAAAAAAAAATATGAAGATAATCGCATATTCGCGACTGTATTGTAAAGAAGAAGCGACATGTAGCTTACGTTCTACGGAAAATTTGCGTGCGAGTAGAGCTCATCGCTGAAAAATAATAATAATAATAAAAAAATGACAAAAAAAAAAAAAAAAAAAAAAAAAAAAAGATAAAGAAAAAAAAAAGAAAAAAAAAATTTGTATAATGAAGATCTATGACAATGAAAAATAAAATGATAATATTTAAATGTCTCTGTATTTATTTAATCGTACCATTTTTATTATTAATTACGTGTGATTTTCCCCGTTATTGTAAATTTTCCGATCCTTCTTTTTTATTTTTATCAAATATATACCTTTGTTACAGGTGTATCGTTGTTAAATTATTCCAATAATACTTATTGAATTTAAACTTTTATTTTATTTACTCCGATTATCATCCTATAGCCGTGTTTCATCGTTTCATTTGTAAATCATCAACTACGAAACTTTGAAATTATGGTCTTATCTAGTCACTTAATATTTTGCAAATAAAATGCATTTCTCAATAATATAAAATTTTCTGACTAAGATAAAAGAGATGAATTTTATTTGAGTATTATCTGTGATTTAATCGAAATGACTTTATTTGTATGACTAATGCGATAGAAATGTATAATTTTCTGTAATTGATAATATACCAAGAATCGTAGTAAACAATTATTATTACATTCAAATGTAAAATATGTATATATACAAAAATGCATAAAATTATATTTAAACCGCATATATCAGTTACGAATTATAACAAATTGAATAGCTAACGTCATAAACTCACCCGTTGGAATTAATTAAGATCGTTGATTTTCAGGAAAACGAATGAGTAAGGATGGATAATTTTATTTTTAATGAAATAATTAAGGCTTGGTGGCCCAATGCTGTAACGACACTTGACGTTCTTTCGATTCTTTGAAGGAAAATATTAATGGACAATAAGTTTACAATGAACGAAAGAAGAAAATTAAATCATTAATAAAAAATAATATAATCTTACATTCACAATTAGTTACAATGGAAAAAATATACAATAATTACGGTGAAAATTCACTGGTAATGATATACATATATATATATATATATATATATATATATATAATCTAATAAAGTATCAATTTTAAAACGAACGAAATTATTATTAAAAAAAGCGTCATAACAATGACTCATAAAACATCACAACATTCAAAAAGTTTATCTATGCAAATTCAAAGTCATCATTTTTAAGTATCGCGTAATAGAACGCAATTTATTAAGGTAATTATCTTATTTGATTATTAAATGCGGTTAATGGATTAACTTGTTAAATTATAAAATCTCAGTGTATTAATTGTATTTCAATCGAGCTTACGTCAAAAAAAAAAAAAAAAAAAAAAAAAAAAAAAAAAAAAAAAAAAAAACAAGATAAGTACTTTCAATAATAATACCGACAATTTTATTACTTGATGCAATTCATTATCGTGCGCTTAATTTAAATTCTTACACACACACACACACACACACACACATATATATATATATATTTATACACAATAGCGGATTATTATCGGTAATAGCGGAATAAGGTTTCAAAAGGTCGATGAATCGCAAAGGAAGTCGCGTCACGCTTAAACAAAAGAAATTTCCAACGTTCGTCAATATTACGCTTTCGTACAGACGTACGCATATTATATATAAATGCGCATTACAATGCGAAGACTTAACGCGCACACGTTGCAGCTCCGTTTTATAGACGGCGACGTAGCCGTTGTAAAACAATTATCCGCTTTTATATTCTCTCGCCTTGGTTAATCGTCGATGTGTATGCGACTGTGGGGAAATAAAAAAAAATAAAAAAAATAAAAAAAAAAAAAAAAATTCACGCAAGATGAAAGCTAAGGTAAAGAGAATACGTTGGAAATAAATTCGTCGTCTTATAATAACGGCACACGCTTTGCTGCGTGATTTTCTTTTACGTTATCGAATATAGACAACGTGAATTACAATTATCGCGAAGATGCATGCTCTTTTCGTGTACACTTTATTTCAACAGCTGCTGTAAATATTGTATACTGAAACGATGAAACGTTTTTTCGGAATTAATATCGCATATAACATTTTTTTTTTTTTTTTTTTTTTTTTTTTCTAATCCATAAAGCAAAACAATATTATACTGAATTATATTGAAATGATAAGTCCTTCTTTATAAAGACTGCATTTAATTTGTAAAAATTAAAAGTATTAAAGTTTTCGATACTTTATACCTTTTATTTATCATTCATGAGACTCAAAAATCTCATTATTAAATAGGCGATTTCAAATATATCAGATAAAATTTAATCGATTTTTTGCGAAATGTATAATTATATTATAAATGATTGCTTGGATTTCGAATAGAGTCAACGATTTTAAAAACCAATTACTCGTCAAAAATATATCACTAAAATTTAAATAAATAATTCTAATTATCTAAAAACGATATCATTATTTAAATTTAACAATAAAAAATGAATATAATTTAAACAATTTTAGAACTTAAAATATAGTTAATAGAATATAGTTAATTAAAACAAAGTAACCAGATGAATTTTTATGATTTTATGAAACGGTGATTGTTATTTGAAAAAAATTTGTATTGTTAATCACTTATCGAAGGCTAGAATCTTTGCAGCGATAAGAGAGACGTATACCTAATCGATCTCTAAGATTAAGTATGACGAATTCAGAACAACCGCCTTAGCGAAACTTTTTTCTATTTTCAACGTCTTGCATTAAATTTTCAACTCGTTTACATATATATGCAAAAAAAAAAAAAAAAAAAAAAAAAAAAAAAAAAAAAAAAAAAAAATATATATATATATATATATCTTACACGAGTTACAATGAAATTTATTATTTTGTCTAGTATACATAGTTAAAAACAAAATAAAATAATAATATAAAAAAATGTAAGCATATTAAATTACCTCTATTTTTAGCTCTATAAAGTAAATATTTGTCATTCTCGAAACGATTATCGGAGCGCTCAGATTTGTAAGCAGCGAGGCTATTCGTCACCGACGGACAATTAACGCCGTTGTGTTTCGATAATACCAAAGCCGACCGACGGCTCGCGACTAGTACAGTTCTCGTTTACACCGCGATTTGTAGAAAGTCTATCATCATTTGACGAATTTAATATAATTACGTACAGAGATGTAGTCTGTCTCCGATGAAAGTTTTAAATCATTTTAAATCTATAATCAATATTCATATGATTCGCGATTGTAAAAATAATCGATTCAAGTTTACAATAATAAATCGAATTTTTCTTTTTTTTCGTTCGGCTTTGCGAATGCGAGTAAAATTTTACTAAAAATAAAAAATAACGCGAAAATAATTTACAATTCGATTAATCGATTAAGAGAAGAAATAGAGAAATAATAAAATTTTTTTTATTTCTTTTAATAAACGTTGCTTTTATTTTTTCATAAAAAATTTTGGCATTTAAATAAAAAATTGCCTTTGAGAAATTTTATCTGATAAATTAAAATAATTTATGGTGAGCAAATTGAAGTATTATCACTGTTACAATTCAAGAAATAACAGTGATCTAAATTTAACATGACGTTCAAACAAGTGAGGTGTATAATCAATAATTTATAATATATTCGTATGAAAAATAATCTCTAAAAATTTAAATAATCAATCCGAGAAAATTGAAAGTATATGATAAACAATAATAAGAAAATAGGGTCGAGAGAGGGAGAAGAGAGAGAGAGAGAGAGAGAGAGAGAGAGAGAGAGAGAGAGAGAGAGAGAGAGGGAGAAAGCGATGGGAGAAGAAAAAGAAGAGCGGCGGAGAGAACAAATCGCCGTGTAATAATAAAGTGACTCATCGCATTCGCCGCGGCGCATCTCGATGAGGACATCGGACTGCCGAAACGATGACGAAAGGTAAATTACAGAAGTGCACGCGCGCGCAGGTGCGAGAGATCAAACTCCCCGTAAAATCACGATTATCGTTTATTAACCAGTCGAAGTTTTTTCTCTTTAGACGCGTGCTTTTTTTTCTTTCCTTTCCTTATCGCGAACTCGTGTAATCTCGTTAACCGGGACTTCCCTGCGAAAAACCTAACGTTATACACGTTTATCACTGTATTTATAAACTCGCGTGCGTCAGTATTAATTTGGATGAAAAAAAAAAAAAAAAAAGAAATATATCAAAGTTAAAAACGAGTTCAAGAGGTTGCCGCATCCGCGACAAAACAGCTGAAACGGAGAAAGTTGACGCGCCGGAAAATTTTTGCGTTAACGTAAATTTGATACGCTTTTTATTTTTATCTTTAAGAAATAAGCGGTTAATTGATATTTTATTTTAACGCGTCAGCGCGTTTTATTTCGGAAAATCGATGTTTTCGATTACATAAAAATGTGGTAAACTTTTTGCGCCGTTGAATAAGTTCAATTTCTGCGTTCGATGAAAATGTTATACTCCGTATGCACGATCGAACGAATTCAATGAAGTTGAAAACAACTGGAAATATGTGTGACGTAAGAAAAATATTAACTTGCACGTCAACGTGTCGAGAAATTGTATAACAATCAACAATCGAATCGACGCATTCGACAAAATCAATAAGCGTTAAGAGAAAAAAAAAAAAAAACAAAATAAAACAAATAAGTTGACCGAAAAAAATAAAACAATTCTTTATTATCGAATTATTATTAATTAATAAACTTCGCGCGCTTAATATAAAAATTATAACGACCTCCAGTGAGTACAAAAGAAATCGTAGGTGGTAATGATAAAGCGCGCGTTATTTTTTTTATTATAAGAACGACGGCGGCTAATTTCTATTTTTAAAAGGAATAATGAGAACAGTGGGTAACCGTATAGCTTCTTCTCAACTTCGAACAAATAAATAAACGAGACCTCACATGAGGATGATTTCGATAACAATTACCGTGAAATTTAGGACAACGTTGACACGTCAAACTTTGTTTGGATAATATTGCGCATTTATTATTATTGTTAAACGAAGACGCGAAAATTTTTCCGTTACTATAATTTATATTGTGAATAAGTCTGAAAATTAATAATAAAATTCATTTTAATGTTTTATTAACAAACATATATACAATTAAATATTGGTAAATTTAAAATAATTGTAACAATAATTACAGATTAAAAAAACAAAAAAAAAAACAAAAAAAAAAGAAAATAAAAAAAAAAAAAAAAAAAACAAGTTATTTATATCGAATAAAATCGTCAAAATAATCTTTTCGAAAGCATAGAAATGTTTATCAAATATAAGCATTAAACTTATATTTGTTATTAATTAAACGCGTTAAACATATACCGTGCGATATATAATATAATGAAATTCATATAGTGAAAAATCGAATATGAATAAATCTAATGTTTAACTAAATAAATGTGTATAATTTCGATCTTGCATTTTAATACGAAAATACATTCAACTTATTTGCATTAAATTGTCTTCGTTAAAAATCATTTGCGTCACCTTTATATAATAACCGTTAATTCCGTTTACTGAATTACAATTAGTTTGTGTTGTGTTCAAAAACCTATAAGATATCGAACAATTTTGATCTCTGTGGTATATATTTAAAATCCTTTCAATATTCGATATAAAAATTAATTCATTTTATGATTGCGCAAACGTATTATTATTATTATTATTGTTATTATTTTGTTCAAAGTTTTAACAAATATATTAATTAAACGCTAACGATACATTTGCACGTATTAAAATTTTCAAATACGGTTAGAAATTACGTTGACGTCTTTAGTGCCACGTTCGCTTTATGCTATCGCGGACACAACGATTTTCAAAATAAATTTGCACAAAGTAACGAGCTAGCGAAAACATGAAAATACTTATAGATAGCAAAAAAAAAAAAAAAAAAAAAGAAAAAAATTTTTACAATTAACACTATTCCTTATCTTCTTTGTATTCTTTCCGCGTAAAATGAGAAACTTATCATTTTTCTTTTCCTCGTTGTACGTCTATCGTCGCGACGACAAATGCCCCTTTTAACTAGACGATTCGAACTACTCGTCTCGTTAATTAGATCTAATCGATTATTTAATCAAAATATCGCTTCGCCATGATCTTTTATCGTCCTCGCGTCGCGCGACTTTTCATATGTAATCGTAATACGTAATATACATCGATATCGATGTACTTTTAAATTCTTCCTTTTTCTTTTCCTCTTTCTTTATTGGCAAACTCGTTTATAAAAAGTCCCCTCTAATCGCGTTCGCAGATCTTACTGGCGTTCGCCATATACATAAACGATCGAGTGACCGCGACGAAGCTCCAGTCCGCGGCGAGTAGTCACTTGCACCACCTTCGCTCGTTGTTTCGTTAACTTTTTTTCTTCGAAATTTGTTTTTCGTTAAATATAAAAAAAAAAAAAAAAAAAAAAAAAAAAAAAATAAGAAAAAGAAAAAGAAAAAAAAGGAAATGAAGAATAAGTGTGTATGAAATAACGATAAGTGTGATAGATAATTTCAAGTGCAGCGGCAATAGTATCAAAACGATGTCGAGCAGTACGAAAGCGCGATCGACGCCGTCGGTGGGGTGAGCTACGAGATAACGCTCGAACCCTACCTTAGCTATATATATCTATCATCCGAATCGACCGCTAAAGTATAAGTGCAAAGATTGCGCATACTACCCTCTCTTTCTTTCTCTCTATCTGCGTACGTTCGGCGACTCGGCGTGGAGTCGATAAAACTGCTGATATAGCGCGCACGTGCGTTCAATCTTGCGCGCGGCACTCATGCAATATGTATATATATATATATACGGGCGCACACGCAGACATATACAAAGAGTGAGAGAACCAAACTCCGTGCAACAGGATCGTGGAGAGGCACGAGTGAGCCAACAGTCCGCCCCGGTGCCTTTTTCTTTATCAGTCAAGTGCGTTCGCGTGCGCTGAACGGTCCGCTCTCTCTTTCTCTCTCTCTCTCTCTCTCTATTTCTCTCTCTCACTCTCTCTCTCTCACTCTCTCACTCTCTCACTCTCTTGATTTTTCTTTTATCGCGTATTTATTACTCTGTACTTCGGAGAACAGTTTTCCGTACTTTTTTTTTTACCTGCGCGATTTTTTTTTCGAAGCTTTTATACTTGTCTCTTTTTAATCGAGATTACCGGACTGCTTCACGCTTTTTGCTTTAGTTTTCTTTGACAGTCGGTCTCGCTCGATCGACGCTCGCGTTTCGTTATTTCTCTCTTTTATCTTTCATTTTTTTTCTCTGTTTCTCTCTCTCTCTCTCTCTCTCTCTCTCTCTCTTACATTACGGTCGACCGACGCGTGACGTTGGATATCTTTTCGATCGGAGTTTCGTGATTTCTCGAATTCTCGATAAAATAGTCGCTCTTTAGCGCAGAGTGTTGTGTCCTAGTCTAAGAAAATTACAATCGGTTATCTTAAAATTGCCAGTAAGATTACTAGGCTGGACAAAGTTTACACGACTAAGCTGGGCACGCTGGCGCAAATTCACCAAAATGTGTCTCCCCAGTAAGTACTTTTTTTTTACAATTTACTGCTTTTGTTACAATTATTTCTATGATCATTTTTTTACCTTATTTTCAGTTATTTTAATGTCAATCTGATTTCTATTTAGAACTTTAAAGTATCTAAAAATTAAAAAAAAAAAAAACAAAGCTTAAAAATATTTTAAAAGAAAAGTTTTATTTGGAAACGTCAAATAGAAGCAGTTGTAATTTAAAATAAAAAAAAATGTGTACATGTCAAAATTGCAAAGCGAGGAATTTTTTTATTTTAGTTTGGTATCTCGATGAATTTAATGATTACTGAAAATGAAAACATGTACTTCATGTTTCTTTAAATGTTTTCATTTTCTCCACGATGACGGAATCGTTTAAATTATTTTTCACAACGACAAACTTGAACTTTTAAATTGCTCTTTGTTTATAATTTACTAAAACTAATCGTGCGCAAAAATCAAAAAAAAAAAAAAAAAATTCATTAATTTTTGCATTTTTAAATTTTATTAAAATTTACGAAACAACTTTTTATTTTTTCAACCTACAATAAATTTACAACTTTCGTGAATATTACTTATTATATCAATACAATAAAACATTAAAAAATAATTTTATCGTTCTATAATAAAGTAATGTACCATTTATTTTATATATTTTAAAGTCTATAGTTAATGTCATGCATAGAAAAACAATACTTTAATAATTAATCTAAAAAAACAAATTCTCTTAAAATACGATATAAAGTTATTGAATAAACGTAATTTTGATTTTATTATAATTGAATCGCAAAATTAGTTAAATAATTTTATTTTTATGCTATAGATCATTCAAATGAGTTGATAAATTCAGTTTCTAAATTTACAAATGAAAAATAGCCATTAAATATTTCTTCCTGTTTTTGAAATGTTACATGTCGTATTTTAATATTTCATATATGATATAAACAACGTATAATATTTTAATGTCCATATTGCTGATAAAATTAAAATATAAATTAAAGTTAGTAATTTACAGTTTGACGAAAGATTAATCGAAATTTAGAGAGTATGAACCTTTGGATAATCTTCTATTAATATGCATAAGTAAATTGAGTCGTAAAATCATAGT
The DNA here is from genome assembly GCA_949987625.1 of Chalcis sispes. Classification (NCBI taxonomy): domain Eukaryota; kingdom Metazoa; phylum Arthropoda; class Insecta; order Hymenoptera; family Chalcididae; genus Chalcis; species Chalcis sispes. The sequence continues at coordinate 82,786,648 of OX465094.1, forward strand.
GTATTAAGTTTGAATATTAAACAACTTGTCAAAATCTGTACGTTACGGAAGAATGAATAATTCAAGTTAGGAAATTTAGTCGTTTAAAAATAATCAATTATAATTATACATATTTAAATTTTCATTAGGCTAAGGAAAAACTAAAACAAATTTTCCTGTATAAATATTTGAAAAATATCAAAAATAATTTTTATTATATTAAATTTCAAAATATAACGGCAACTTTGTGATACAAAGTAAATTTTAACATCACAATTACATCATATAATTAAACATTCCATTCTTTTATTTTATTTTTTTTTTTTTTTGGCGACAATTCACAAGCAACGAATGAATAAAACTAAACAAGAATTCCCGCGCATCGGCATATTTTTTTCCATTTAAATAGAATCAATCGGAAGCCACTGATTACATTACCCTATTAATTCCTAATGTAAATCAAACATCGTTACGGGAAAGAAAACAAAAATAAATAAATAAATAAATAAATAAATAAATAAATAAATAAATAAATAAAAATTAATTGAAAGAAAAAAGAAAATATACCGAAGCTAAAGAAAAGCGAAGAATACGAAATGAACGATTAAATGGAACGCGAGGCACGCTAATCGTTTTTTCTCACGAGGCCAAAGGTGCATTGCAAATGTATATAAAATTGAGGCGACAAGTTGTATGCACTATACGTCCACTCGCTGTAACGCTGTTTTAATTCATATCGGAATCTATCTTGACGTAACATATAATGCCATTTTAATAAAATCATTTTATATAAAGCGTAAATTAATATTATATTTCTAAATTTTAGAAAGACAATTGATGTTTTATTATGAACATTAAAAACGTTTATCGTTTGTGTGTGTGTGTGTGTGTGTGCGCGCGTGCGTCTTCTCGCATAATTGTGGAAGCCAATATCCTCTTATCAATTATTTACGAGCAAAAGTTTCACTATCGTTGATTTATAATTTTATTGTCGAGCATAAAAATCACCGCTGTGATTTACGCACGTCGTCGATGAAATTTCAAGTTCGTTGTTTTAACAGAACATAAAATTCGTGATATGCGAGCTAAAAAACCTTATATTAGATTATACAAATTGCTACTTCGACTATATTCATATTAACGTATGAAATACATGTAAAAAAAAAAAAAAAAATATGAAACGATATCTTTGAGGATGTCGAAGAATGCGTGTAAGAATTATCGATACAAAATCGATGTTATCGCCGCGCATTCTTTTGCTTGCCACAAACGCTTTGACAACACTGGAGAAATAATGAGAAATTATAATCGAATATAATCTCAAAGACAATTGCGCACATCGGATTATTTTTTCATTTTTTATATTTCTATATTCCGACATGAGTTTCGATATCGCTTTATCGAACGCGTCAACTTACATCTTTATTGCGATTAAACGGCTAAGGCCGTAATAAATGAAATTTTATTATAATTTAGCTGATGCATCGATTGTAACTCGGAGTTATAAAGAGAAAAAAATAAATAAATAAATAAATGAAAGAAATATATCACCACCGTATCGAAAAAGAAATTACACGCAATTTCCAATGAGCTTGAATTCTTTGAAAAAAAAAAAAAAAAAAATACCATTTTCCTGCAATGAGAAAATATAATGCAAATAAAATTCAAAGTCACTTCAAAGTCGCTAATAAAAGTACATCAAAATAAAATCATCGTTTCGCAGAAATCAAGTAAACCAGCCCTCTTACCATTTCCTTATACATCAAAGAAGCAAGTTTCAATTTACGCGCAACGCGTCATAAAAATTAAATCGTCGTCGCGCCGTTAAGGAAAAACCATCGCGGCGCGTATTGTTGCATCTATAAAAAGAAAAAATAAACCTAAATAAACATAAGAAAAACAACGATTCTTCCAAGTAAATTGACCGGCGAGGATACGTCAATGCGGCATTTGCGCGATCGTTGGATGCGCGCACACACAAACATACACGCAGACGACAATTGGCCGCGAGCGGGCGACAGTTGCGCGACGGCACGCGAAATTTTACGTAACGGTCCGCGTGCGTTACAAGACGTTGCGCTCACGCTATTGCTCTCGACACGCTTTGCGTCGCCGCCTCGCGAGCCACAATGTACCTTAAAGGAAGCGAAAAAATTCGAGCGAGCGTGAAATGAATACGGGTCCTCCACCTTAACCTCCGCCCATCGCCGCAAAAATAAACAAAGAAAATACAAAAATAATGAAGGAAAGAAATTTACCGGTTACATCGTCGCTTTTCCACCAGGTGCGCGACTCCGGCTAAAAAGTGTGTCACTCGTCGTATCGCCGTCGGCTCTCGATGTGTATGTATTTACGATTCGGGCATTCGTTTTCTACTATTAACTAGATGCGGCGCAACGCATACGATCTGATTAATTAATAACTTTATTAAAAGTCGTTAGCGTGACTTTTAAATTAATAGAAATTTAAGGCAAGTAAAGATACGCTTATCGTTATTATCGAATAAAAATTTTTTATTAACGATTTTCCGATACAATGACGATCCCGGATATCGCGATCCATAAATTTATCATTACGTAACGCTTTTTTAAAAACGAAATCGAGTTGAAAAGAGACACGAATGCATCAAAAGGATGTCGGTAAATTTAAAATCGATATTCTGTATCAAATTTTATATTGATATATACGCGCGTTCGTTCGCGCCAACTTTATTAGTTCGAACGTTGAAAATTGGCATAATTAAGTCGTTTAAATGCACATAAATTGAAAAAATAATAATATTACAATGCTTAATAACAAAGAAAAATATTAAAATATGCATATATTAAATAAATAACGGGCTATAACCGATGAAATAATGATATTTTCAATAACTTTCCATGAAATAAATTTGCATAAAATTAATTTTTTATTTATTAAAGCGTTTCGATACACCGAGATACATTTTCACGTTAAAGTGAAACGAAATTTCTACATATTTAATGAATTTTAAGATCGATAACGTAGATAGTACTCTTTATAACCGAAGCGTAAGAATTTAATTTAAAATAAAAACGACAAAGGGTACATTGGCACCGATTTTTCGTTAAACTTCGCGCGAACCTCACGCACCGTTTTAAATTTAATCGCCGTGGCTGCGTGGATAAAAAAGAAAAAAAAGAAATTCGTCATATAACGCGGACTCGGGAGAAAAATCTCGCTGATTCGGTCGTTGCAGCCGAGCTCCTACACGAGATACTATAATAATCCGAGATAGTATAAAGTTTCTCGCGATATACGTTTATATATATATACATAGACATAAAATTATACGAGACACGAATAATTTGAACCTCAGCTCCCCGTCGGTTGAAATCGTCGATGCAACACGACTGGCGCGTGCGAGTACTTTGTTTTAACGTCTCGTGTCTCGTGTGCGCGCTGCGTATCGTCCCCGTTGCGATAAGGTATAACACGCCTTGGTCGGTATAAAAGATTATTGTAAATTTGATGAATTTATGGATTTGCAATAATGGCAGTAAAAAAAATGCTACCTGCCGTTATGTAGGAAATTAATTTAAACGATGTCAAGAATTTACGTTTAACGTAAGGCATTTTACTTATAATAACATTTATAATAAGAAATGAAATTACAAAATTGGTTTCTTTACCTTTATCGGTTCTAAATAAAAAACTAATAGATTTATATTCTCTTATTTTCTTTCAAGAATAACCATTTTTTAGCGACACGCAAATAAAGCTTAAATATTACGTACTTCTTACATCCTTTCGTAATAAAGAAGAAAACAAAAAAAAAAACAAAAAAAACAAAAAAAATAGCATGTTTTCATTCATTATTGACATTAAGAAAAGCAGAACAATGGTCGTTTAATTAATATCCGTTACGTTGCAGTTCTTGCAGAGTAAAGCTGACGGAAATCGGACCATCGGAACAAACGCTGCCGCAGGTCGATCCTGCGCTCGACTTTTTGCGGGTTCCAGGTGACCGCGTCGTCCGTTTTCAGCGAACACGGTAAGTTTTCTTATTTTATTATTTTTTTATTTTTTCCATTTTTGCCTTTTTCTTATATTCTACAATTTTTTTTTTTTTTTTTTTTTTTGTTTTTTTTTCATTCGGAATGAATTTTAAACTCAAACTCGTTGCTGCGTGTATGCGAACAATGCGAGAACAAAAGAAATTTTCGCGAGTGGCAAATTGTCGCGCGTTGTTTAAAAAAAGAAGAAAAAAATTTGCGTGATTCGTTCGTTTCGTGTTTTGAGATTTTTATCAAATCAATTGCGATGTTTTGATAAAAAAAAATTCAAATTTAATTCGTCCAATAACACGTGCTGTGAATTCCCCGTAAATTTACGAGCTTTTAAAATTGTTTTCCAATAATAAACAGTAATCAGCTTTGCGAGTTCACGCAGCTCAAAGTTATACTATGAAATAAATGAAATCGGCAATGAAATAATAAGCAACCCTTTCTAATGTCCCATAAACACACACACACACACATATATATATATCGTTAACAGACATGGTCGTGTATCCAGTCTCGGCGAACGAACCAACTCTCTTGAAAATAACGGAATCAAGACACGACGAGAAGGAACATCGAGACGAGTTGCCGGTGATAACGATAACCCCGACATCGATAATCAATCGTTCCGTCGACGAGGAATCAACGACCAAAATGACACCCGGCAAAGACAGCATCGTCCTGACCCTTTGCGACAACGGGAAATCCGAGAAAACTCCGGTGCTCGATTTACCGTCGGCCGACACGTTGCAAGCCGAGCCTATCATTGTCAAAAAAATTGCAGGTAAGGAAGGAAGCGGTCATTTTTACGTACATTGATTTTTATAGGTACATCGAGTATATATATATATATATATATATATATATATATATATGTTTATAGATCTAGGTTTAGTTTAGTCGGATGATTCGTCGCGTCAGCTGGGAATTTTGATTGTCCTGTTTATACTTAGATCATATTATATATATGGTATATATAAATCGTTTAATGAAAATGAATCATTTGTCTTCTTTTTTTTTTTTTTTTATTCTCGACATCGTACGTCGATTAATTGATCTTCGTTAGTTATCGGGTGACACGTTAGCTAATTGTACAATGATAGCTTATTAAACAATTATTTAATATTTTTATCCTCGTTAAAGACTGCGCAGTCAAATAAAACCAGCATCGCCGCTCGTCTTTATTTGTCATTTTTAACTAGTTTTTAATTATAGACGTGTCAATGAAACATCAAAGTTTGATGCTACAAAATCGATGAAATTCAATCGACTGTTATACAAAAAAAAACTCGTGAAAATTACGAAATTAGATAAAAGAAAATTTAAATAAAAAAGTCGCAAACGAGCTTTGATACACCTTTTATCAATGTTAAAATAATTCAAATGTAAATTTTTAATTATTATCGGCGGTACACAAGGATGACCAAGTTATTTATTCGCGAGCAATTAATCAAACGTATCTTATTGAACTCGCATTTGAAAATCGGGACCTTTCGAAATTTGAGCAATAAAATTTAGATGCGAGCTTAAAGAAATATTCCTTACAGCTGTAAGATCGTCCTTGGTAACATCTACATTATAATAATAATATATCTATTGTTTATTCGGCGTGAGCGAGGTAAACTTTGGAAAATTCGGTAGCGAACGTGGAGAACGACGA
>OX465094.1:82794808-82889808 GCA_949987625.1 Chalcis sispes
AAATTTGTTGATGTTGCTTAAACATTATTCTGGTACTTTACCCATTATTAACCGGTACTTTAACCCATTATTACAATTAAACTCTTGGATATCCACCAATTGAAACTATACGATAAGTAACTTTATTTTAAAACATTACTCGATAAAGCGCAGAGAAAAAGTTTTTCGGATTAATTATACATATATATATATGTGATGTGATGATCGAAGGCTTCACATCGCAATCTAATCCTGTTTATGATGATCCATTATTTTTATACTCACGATAAGAAGCTCAGATTTGTTTGCGCATCGAATTTTGCAACTTTATGATAAGGTTTTAACATTTTTTTTTAAACTTATCATTTAATTTTTTTTTTTTTTTTTTCAAATATAGTAAAACCTTTTTTGCGTTTTCTCGAAAATATAAAATTTATCTGTGATTATGAAAAATAAATTTAAATTAAAAATCCACTTTAATCTTGCGTTAAATATTTGATAATTTTTTATATTAATTAAAATCGAAATTTAAATAAACCTGTAAATAAATTTTAATAAATTATGATGTATTGATAATTCATAATTGACATTTAATCTTTAATTATATATATATATATATTATTTTTCTGATACTTACTCGTAGCAAATGACACATTATAAATGAATAAATTATAAAATTTTACAATCTCTAATAAATTATCATAAATATATTCAAATGAAATTATTAAATTTACTTTTGATACTTACAATACAAATATTCTAAATTTTTTAATACTAGATAAAAAGGCGAACATACAGCTACCTAATAAAAGTCACAATTATTTGTTAAATTGAAACCACTGTTGAATTTATTTGATATAATTTCAGATAAATCAGTTAATTGCAACTAAATTACACTCTCATATCGCATGATACAATTAAAGTTATTACATTAATTAAAACACAATAAATACATTTAGCTTTTTTTTTACAAAATAAATACTATACAATAGAAGTCTCTCAAAAATTTTTTTTTTTTTTTTTTTTTTTTTTTTTTTTTTTTTTTTTTTTTTACATAATCATTAAAAAGTTTAAAAATAAAGTATAAAATTATGAGACAATTTAAAAAAATGGAAAAGATATTTAAAATTAAAAAAAAATTTTTTGCAACAAGAGAACTTTTTGTGCATAATAGGATTGCCCTCTCCTCTCCCTCTCTCCCCAATATACAATACAAACTCACTAACCAAATTTTTTTATTTTTATTTTATTTATTTCATTTAATAGGATTGGCCAGTCTTCGAAGAGATATCACAAATTTTCATTTTAGTCCCGGCGCTTCTCGGTTTAAAAGGTAACCTGGACATGTGCCTTGCATCAAGGCTGAGCACACAAGCTAATTTGGGTAACATGAAAGGCTACCGCGAGGTGATAAAAATGATAATAGGAAATATCGCCTTGGTCCAAGTTCAAGCTATAGTCGCCGCGACGTTGGTCGCGCTTTTCGCTACCGCGGTTGGCGCCATCATGGACGGACAGTATTCCTGGAATCATTCCTTGCTGCTGATGGCTTCAAGTATCTGCACGGCTACTAGTTCTTGTTTCATATTAGGTAAGCGCAAATCCTACATACGACATAATAACTCTTTATCTTTACGCTCGATTTTTAACTCTTATTTATAATAAAATAAAAAAAACAATTTACCAACAGATTTTGCCATGATCGCGGTAATAATGAGCGCACATCGTTTAAAAATGAATCCGGATAACTTGGCCACGCCTTTGGCCGCGTCGATCGGTGACGTCGTTTCCATCAGCGTTCTATCGGCCATAGCGTCAAAACTTTATCTGCATTTGGCCAACGAAATTTGGATATTGTATACGATAATCGTCATATTTTTAATACTTCTTCCAATTTGGATCTGGATCGTTTTGAAAAATAAGTACACGAGAAACGTGTTAACCTCCGGTTGGACACCGGTTATCAGTGCTCTTTTCATCAGCGGGTAAATTATTCACGTAGAATTCTTTTAACGTTTTCTTTTGATAAAATATCAAAAAGGCGAAACGTAACTATTAACGATACTCTTGCAGTCTTGGTGGTTTAATTCTTGACCAAGCGGTCGATAGTCTCAACGGTTTCCTCATCTTCCAACCGATCATAAACGGAATCGGTGGCAATTTGGTATCGGTACAAGCCTCTAGAATCTCGACGATGTTGCATCAATCGACGCTCATCGGTATCTTGCCCCCGTGGACGAAAACTTGGGTCTCACCTTGGAAGGCGCTTTTTCACGGCTGTAAGTACAAAATGTTAAATAAGTAAATAAATCAAAAGTACAATCTTGTTGAAAAGTGACGCAATATTGCGATCGAAGATTAGAAATTTTCAAAATCAATTTATTGAAATGAAGCTCGAAGGCATGAAAGATACGAGCCGTAAATTATATATCGACATTTTTTCTTATTCTTTTTAGCGCCATCTGCAAAAACAGCAAGGCTTCTCATCGGTATGTCGATACCAGGCCATGTTGCATTCTCCTTCGCCGCTGATTACATTAAATGGGGCCGTTCGACGATACACATTTACTTTGCCTTATCTTATTTGACTGTGGCCGTCTTGCAGGTATACATATATATATATATATACATGCTTTTCTCTCTTTCTCTCTCTCTCTCTCTCATTCTTTTTTTCTCTCTTTTTATTTATTATAACTCGCTGTTGTGCAATGTGATTCAAAAAATTTATATGCTTCGTTAAATAACGCAAACTTTCCGTGCATGCATATCGATCGAATGCACTGATACATATCGATCATCGAGCTTTTACATCGAGGCTCGATCGTCGATAAATATAAATGAAAAATTAACAAAACGATTTTGAATATGCTCCAATAATCGTTTTTTTCAACCTTTGAATTTACAGGTAATGTTGTTGCTGTACGTTGCTCACATGATGATTCACGTTATGTGGAAATACAAAATCGATCCGGACAACTCGGCGATTCCGTACTTGACCGCTTTGGGTGATCTAAGCGGTTCCTTATTGCTGGCGGCGGCGTTCCTCTTCCTTCGCGAAATCAATAAAGAATACCTAAAGTAGACGATTTCGTTTACGTTCTCATATTACAATACTCGAAAAAAAAAAAAAAAAAAAATCTTTACAAAATCGTTAAACGATTAAAATACATGTAAAAGATGTAGTTTAATGACGAATAGCATTCCTCGCATTTTGTTCTTTGTTTTTGTTTTTTTATTTTTATTTTTATTTTTATTTTTTTTTTTTTTTTGGCGTTTTTATATTATACAGAGAACTATAGGTTATCTACAATTTCAAACAATAGCCGAAGATTGCGAAGAATCAATAAACGCGTGTCGTCGCTGTACTGTAATTTCTCAGCCTTAAAACTGTCGTCTGTATGCATCGTATAGAAAAATAACTGGTACGGAGACGAAAAAAAGTTTTAAATATATATATATGTAGTGCACAATTATTCGTAATGCGACAAGCGCCAATTGTTTTAAATTTACATACACACTGTTTTTTCGTATGCGTTTTTTATATATATATATATATATATATATATATATATATATATATATATATATATACATACTATTTTTTTTTTGTAACCATAGTTATTTATAACGAACCGTTCCTTATGCATAAAAATTTACAAGATAAAAAACGATATTTTTAAAATACATATTATATAGGTATATTTATACACTTTAATGTAAATGCCTCGACAAATAATACCTAACTATATAATGAATTTATAAATATTTTTAAATGTCGTTTAAGAAAAACTTGTCATCATTCGCGTATATACATAATTTAGCCCAATTATGAACAAAAGTCAAAGGGTTAATTCAAAGCAATTACTGACGTAGTTTTGCAAAGTTGCATAGCGTTATTACTACAATAAAACATAGCAGTACGAATGATTAATCAAAACTCGTTAATAAGCCGATAAAGAGTATAAACGTCATATGCGCTTTCATCCACAATCTTATCCGGTTACCTTTTTAACCTTTACAATAATACTTTATTATCTATGTTAAAAAATGTTACGTAAAAAAAAGAAGAAAAACAATGTGGCTTCCTCTTTTAATAAACCGGAAAGCCACTATTTCAAACGTTTATAATAATAGTCACGTGTATAAAATAATAAAAATATTGTTCAACGGATTATTTTAACATAATCTGTCTATTATTAAAAAAAAAAAAAAAAAAAAAAAAAAAAAAAAAAAAAAAACAAACAAACAAAACAAACAAAACAAAAAAAAAAAAACAACAAAAATATGCACAACGATAACTATTGTGCAAATTGTAAACGATTACGCGCTTTGTAAATACAAAAAAAAAAAAAAAACACACAAAAAAAAAAAAAGGTTATAAAATAGCAAATTTTATTTTCAAACATCCCCGAGGCATATATGTATAGATTAAAAAAATTTTACGTCTCCTTAAGATATGATAAAAAAGATCTTTTTAAGATTTATTTTATTTTGCTTTGTTCATTGTTGTCGTTATTGTTGTTGTTATTGTTGGCAAAATGTAGTGGTTCGCAAAACGATATGCTTGAATGTTAGATTGCTTCAATTGTGTAATACCGTACGTATATGCATAGCTGTTTGAAGTAATTATCTATTAACATTGTGATGAGTATTATTATACATAATTATTATTAAACATAAATATTAATTCAAATAGTATTTTATGTAATTAAAAAAAAAAAAAAAAAAAAAGAAACAAAAAAAAAAAAATTAAAAATGGTCATTTACAGTGTTTCTTTTTTAATTTGATAAATTAGGAAGTGATAATAAAGTCGACTTTTTATACAATTATTCGGCAATATGTGTACTTATTTTTATTAAAAATACCGTCACAGTACATTCCTTTTTATTCAACGAAAGAAATCCATGAAAATTTTTTTTTCACCCTTATTTTAAAATTTAATCAGTCGCCCGATGTAATATTTATTATTTTATCAAACTGCTCGTTATAAAAGATATTTTTGCTACGATATTTGTTTATATTGAATGATATTAAAAGTCAATCGTACCGTACCATTAAACGTACGTATCTTACAGTAAGTACAATAGACCGTACGTAAACAAAAAAAAAAAAAAAAAAAAAAAAAGAAAGCCTAAGTGCTTGGATCAGTATTATCGCAAACCTTTATGTTTTATACGAGCCAACCTTTAAAATACCTTTAAACAAAGCGATGTACACGAACATCGACGAATTAAATTATCTTCGTAATTGTATCAAACTCGCATTTGTTTTATTTCACCCCTCAGCCACTTAGCCCTTTCCTCCTCCTTCTTCTACTCCTCTTTTTTAATTCTTCAAATAATTTAATCGGAATTCGCGTGAGCATGAACAAAGAAAAGCTCTCGATTTAAAGAAAAATAAACGTTTGCAAAGTTAAGGAAAAATCACGACGACGTCGAAGTTATAAAACTTGCGTAAAAGGAGGCGTTTTCTCATCCGTTTGAAAAATCCAATGCCATAGAGGCGTCGCTGGCGGAAAAGTGCAGCAGCACCTTTACGCGTCATCGCGCGCGAGGGATACCGTAGATGTGCTCGATTATCCTCGGAGTCTGGGAGAGGGGGGGGAGGAGGAGGAGGAGGAGGAGGAGGAGGAGGTCTCGGGTTCGTCGTGTTGCGTACCGCGTACTACGTAACGCGCGCGGAGGGACAACAACGGGGAAAGAAGAGACAGCGGCGGCGATGTCATTGGTGTGTATTGAGTGAAAAGAGGCCTTAACGAAGTTAGGCCAGACGAATGTCGGGTTTCCCCGGGAGCGAATGTCTTGCGGCAGAACGAACAACGCTATCGATGCCGAAATATGTATCGGTGCCGTTATGGTGAGTGAGTTTGTCGTTATTTCTGGGATTTTTTTTTTTTTTTTTCGGTCTTTTTGAACTTTTGATTCCTTTCCTTATTTTTTTCTTTATCTTTATTTTAAGCTCGGTGAAGAATAACGAAGATGTTTTGATCGTGTTTGTGTGTATCTAGTTGTTGCCCGATGTGAATAGGGGTGAAAATAGTGACGACAAGTGTTTTTTGTTTTTTGTTTGAGCGAATAATTCAAAACTTTCGTTTGGTTTCTAAGACACGAGAGGACTCGAGATATTGTGAAATTACAAATGTTTCTAATAAAACAGTTTGATCAATCATTTTATTTTTGCTATTGTTTAAAATACAATGAATAAAAGTATTTCAATGTATTTTTTTGTTTTTCTTTTGTGCAATTATTTTAATTCTTTAAATTGTTGTGAACACGAAATAATTTTAAAATAAAAATATTCATTGTCACATTGACAAAAAATTGTTTACTCATTGTTCGTGAATTTTTAATTATATTTTTTATTTCTTTAATGACTTGCATAATCATAAAATTTAATATTCATTGAGAAAAAAAAATTTAATCGTTAAATTTAATTTTTATTCACTATAATTCATATATTTTCCAGCAAAAGTTATTTAAGTTATAACATTAATTGCGATGAAACTTTTAAATTTTTTTGATAAAAATTAAATTTTTAACATTTATAAAAGGTAATTTACTTATATTTATATTATAAGTAATATGATACATTAAACAAGCGTAATTGTTCACCGTAATTATCCAGTAATATTCAACTTCATAAACAAATAATAATTTTTCATGCTATTCTAATATAAATATTTTATCGTAAACTTTTTTAAATCAGTTATCGCATGTGTTTAGTTTTAAGATATTTAAAAAAATAAATAAATAAAAATTCAATTTTATCAAAATATAATATTTTACTTTTATTTATTATTTTTATTATTTTCAATAAATTTTACACAAAAAAATGACGTTTGACTTTTTCAATCGTTGAAACAAATTTATGCAAATACTTATTACCGCTTTTAAACTTAACGACTAAAGATGCTTGAGTAAAGCCTAAATTAAGCTCAATCTAATAAAGATTCTTTTTATTTTCATAGCCTACTAATTAATCATTGAATACCAAGCGTTGAAAAACTTTAAACGGTATTGCTTGGTATTCAATTAATTCTTTGCATCTTCTCAACTCTTCCTCAACGATGACAACGACAAAAAATAAAATAGTAAAAATAACAAGATAATAAAATACAGATGAAAAAAAAAAAAAAAAAAAAAAAAAAAATGAATTAAACGTCGTGACAAATAAACAAACGTTCCGACTTACTGGACACTTGAGGCAAAAGAGTTTACAAGGAAGACAAAAATTTTTCAGCGATCCTGTTGTCATTATGGTGGACAAGCTTCTCGAGCGGCGACGTCGTCCGCAACGAGGACATTTGCGGACCGCATAACGGCAGACGTTTGTATTTGGAACTCGGCGAGCAGGGGATACTTCGGGCGGACAACGTGAGCCTCGTGAAAAATTCACCGCGACAGGATACCTCCCGACCTTACACCACCACCAACAGCAGCCACGATCAATGCAGCCTTGAACTTGTTACTTGTCCCTCCTGCGTCATCAGCATCACCTTCAAGAGCATTAATCTCCTTCATCATTGCGGCGATGGGAGCATGACAATCGACAGTCCTTGCAGGTTAGTTGCTTTTAACCGTCGCTTTTAACCGTATGTGCTGTAATATTAGCGTGTAAGATTAATAACCTTAACGCGGATTATTTTTTGCTGTGAATTAGATGCGACTACGTATGGATATCGGAACCTCCTTACGAGGACGTGTCCGGAACGCCTTTCTGCGGACATTACTCACCGATCACTTATCGCTCGAACACCAGAACTTTGTCGATCGCTCTGCTTTATAGCCAATCACACAAGCATGCTTTCACTATCGAATATACGGCTGAAAGTAATATAAATATAAGTGTTCAAGCATCAAAATATCGAATAATCGTTCGCTTGTACATTAGAGCCATTCTTATTATCGCACATACGCGTTATTGTACTGTACATGTATTTATTTATACGCGTTGATTGTTTCATAAGCGAACGATTATTTTTAATCTTTTAAAATTAGCTTATAAATATTAGCTTATAAAAATTACAAAAAAAAAAAAAAAAAAAAAAAAAAAAAAAAAAAAAAAAAAAAAAAATAATAAATAAATCTCACATCATCGATAATTAATTTTAATTTTTTTTTTTTTTTTTTTTTTTATAGGAAATCGTCTGATATTAAAAGGATCCAGCACGGTTAACGAAATGTCGAAATCGATGAACAACACCGGAGGTGGAATATTGACGTCGCCTTTCTTTCCGGCGCGTTATCCGCGCGACTTAGGAATGGAATACATAATCACTTGTCCAAAGGAAGCTCCGTCCTGTCGAGTAAGGGTACTTTTTAGTGACTTTCAACTCGCATCTGTATCCATTATGGAGGTAAACGCAAACATAAGTTAAATAATCCGAAACAAAATAAAACAGTCTTCTTTCGCTTGGTTATTATTTTTTTTTTTTTTTTTAATACAACATAATGTTACAAAATAATTGTATTTTCTTTTTTTAATATCGATGTAATATTTTTAATTTAATTTTTTTATTGTCTTTTTTCGCGCTCATAACACAAAACATATATACATATGTACGTGAACAAACGAGCCCCTATCGAGTTAAATCCAATAATTAACGCTCATGAAACCCCTCGATACATAAAAAAAAAAAAAAAAAAAAAAAAAAAAAAAAAAAAAAAAAAAAAATACAAATGCTTAAGTCACAGCCGTTTAAAGATTCAACTCGTTATATAATTTAATCTTTTGCGAAAAAAGAAAAAAAATCAATAGCTTTAAAAATATTAAAAGATACATAATAAATGTATGTATAACGATGAAATAAACGCTCGAAAAATTTGTTAACAATAGTTTCATTTCTATAAAATGTAAATTTAAACTTCCGTTGGAAAAAAAAAAAAAAAAAAAAAAAAAAGAAAAAAAAAAGCAAACAATAACTAATCGTAAGCGATTCACTCGACAACGAGAATAACTATCGAATCCCGACGCACGAATTCACCGACAGTTCTACGACTGGAACGGTCAGCGTCTGGACGTGAGCAGCGGCGCGCGTTTTCGACCGCCGATAATCGTCTCTTCCGGTCCATCGCTACTTATAAGATTCTACGCGAACGGTGGCACGGGTCTCGGCTACAAGGCATTCTACACCTTCGTCTTGGTTCACTTGCACGATAAGCACACGCATCCTATCACCGATTGCGGCGGCTACGTCGAGAATCTCGGCGGTGCCATAACCATGATGGACATGGTCGGCGAGGGCATCAAAACTTTCGACTGCGTCTGGCTCATCAGACCGCCTAATAACTTCTTGCATATGAAGACTCACATGTATCTCAAGGTCATCAATTTTGCGGAAATGGGTAAGGTAATCGTTCTTAAATTTTTCGTTCAATCGAGCAATAATCGTGGATATACGTGTATGTACGTGATAATCGATTGATTAATTCAACGCGTAAGATATATTACAAGCATAACGATTGACTAGAACGTGTAAAAAGTAGCCTTGCTCTTTAATAAATTTAAAATATTTAATCTTAATAGTGCATCGTTCTCCGATAAAATGAATCTAATGGGAAAGACGTACGTTATTGTTCTCGATAGCGGGTAACACCGAGCTTATTATCAAGCAAGGACCAACGTCGGCGTTAATGCCGCTGGAGGTGCTGCGACATCCAGTAAGTCAATTACAACCGCCGAGATTAAGGGAGCACATAGCTCCGGTAACAAGCGGATTTCACGTGAGTCTGCGCGGTACGTTCGGACCAAATTCACGACTAGCCATCGCTTACGCGGCTTTCAGTTACATGGGTGAATGGATTTTTCCTATTATCGGCTTATTTCGTTTCGATAAAATTCATTTTTTCATTGTCGTATTATTATTATTATTATTATTATTATTATTATTTTTAGATTGTTTTACCGGCTCGGATTTCCTTTGTCAGAATCATCGATGCATTTCGACGCAGTTGAATTGCGACGGTTTTGATCACTGTGGAGATAATAGCGACGAACCTTCTACTTGTTTACACGGTAAACAAATTTTTTTCCAAAAATCATATTTCCGATGAATTATTAGGTGCAAACTATTCATTGATATGATAATTACAGATTGGGATGTAGGAATGCCGGATAGAAAATGGCAGCAGAATAAGGCAAATTATTATTTTCCGAAAATTGATCGGTATCCTGATTTGAAAACGGCAACTCTAGTTTTCGTCGCTAGCAGTCTTGGCCTAATTGTCTTAATATCGGCGTTGATAATTCTACTGTACAGAGTTGGCGCAAGAGCGAGACAACAGCGTGAATTACAATCAAGACTTCGTACAATCAGTGAACTTTTAGGTACAATAGCTTTGAATAGTTGAAAAGAAAAGATAAAAAAAAAAAAATAAGAAAAAAAAAACTAAATTCACAACTGTTTAACTTACAAACAAAAATTTATAAATGTAAAAGTGAGAGAAACAAATACGAGAGCTAATTTACATATATGATCGATTAACGGCATTTTTTTCTCTCTCTCTCTCTCTCTCTCTCTCTCTCTCCACACGTTCAACGAATACGATATTACATAAACTCAAAATACTATATATCCATGCTGGGTATTTTACCCGTGCGTTGACATACTTGGCAGTACTTAACCTTGCAGACGGAGCGCGAATCGACGAGATCTCGGTATCGGACGATCCACCGGTATACGAAGCTCCACCAAATTACGACGAGGTCATCAAACTTGGTATGGAAGACGAAACTCACAGCACCAGGAGAAAGAAACGAAGATCGCCGAGAGACGGTCGTCGTAGCCGAAGCATCCCATCGAGCCAGTGCTCGTAAGAAAATATTTCTACCGTTAAACATATTAATTGTTATTTAAAAAATTGAACAAAATCAAATGTGTAGCATTAGGAGAGAATTTATAAAAAAAAAAAAAACATATTGATGCAATAAGAATGAAAATTGAATTTAAGGTGCGACTTTGAACCGCATTTAACTCTCAACATATACGAGGACGGATCGAGTGCGAATCGCAGCAGTCAGACGACTCCGATAATTCCAAATGCCGTTGAACGTCCGGTACCGGAGAGTCCTCCACCTCCCTACGTTACTCCTCCCGGTTCTATTCCAAGAAACTTTAATTGCGCCGTCGGTGCAGAACATTCAGAGCCTAGTAAGTGTAGACAAATTTTATATAAATTTTTTTTTGTTATATAAATTTATTCGAGGTGTAAAAAAAAAAAAAAAAAAAAAAAATTCATATAATGCTATTCTAGAAAAAAAAAAAATAAAAAATATTCTTCGGAATAATAATTTTAAATCTTTCGAAATGCGTAGTACGTTTACCGATTACGCGATCTATTGTTATATCTCTAATCCTCTGTCGCATGTAACATTTATTATCCAATCCTTTCTTGTGTGATA
Source organism: Chalcis sispes (assembly GCA_949987625.1). Lineage (NCBI taxonomy): Eukaryota > Metazoa > Arthropoda > Insecta > Hymenoptera > Chalcididae > Chalcis > Chalcis sispes. The sequence goes on from OX465094.1 coordinate 82,806,189, forward strand.
CACGAATAACTATTGTAAATCGTAATCTACAATGAAATTAATGAAAACTAATCGAATTTTCGAACAATGTCAAGGTGGATCATGTAACGGGCAAGTAACGCTCGTGAACGAAAACGGCAACGAATCCTCCGGCAACTCGAGCGGCTTCGCCAGAACTCACACCTGCAACGAGGCCCAGACTCGCCGTACCTGGCTACGCAACAGCGGCTCCTTTTCCCGCTCCCTGCCAACCTCCAGAGCGACGTCGTCCTCGCCGTTGGGCGACCGGAACGCCTCCAGCTCCGTAGACGCGGACTGCGCGCTCGGTGCGTATCTGCGTGATTGCGCGGCCGCGAGATGCAGCCATGCGCCAACCGCTTTAACGACAACACCGACAACGACTCAAGCGTCTGCTTCTTTGAATTCTTGCGGAACGCAGTCGTACAAATCGAGCGATGCCTCAACGAGCACGAGAGACGAATGCGACGGCAGATGCGCCATTACGGCCGAGCAGGAAGACGAGCGACCTCGACGACAACGACCACAGCAGCGTCATCTTCGTTGTCTTCGTCCCGGGCACGCGTCCGCCCCCAACGAGCCCGAGGAAATCGACGACAAGGAAGAGGACGACCCTGAGCGCGAAGAACGTCGACCGATCGTCGGCTGCTCTTGCGAAGGTGCTTGCGGCTGTGCGAGCAGTGCCTCGGGCTTTGCCGCGAGCAACGAGGAGCCCACCTCCTCGGTGAATACGGGAACATCCGGAGCCCTGCTCCTGCGAAGAAACTCGATCGACTACTCGCCTTCCACCAGAAACCGAATCATCAGATTGCTCGCTGGCTCTCGCGCGACCGGCAGAAATTCCAACACAGGAGCGAGCAACGCCGAGCCGGGCAATGGCTCCTTATCCACCAACTGCTCGACGCCTTGCGGTACCTTCGGTAAGTCCTGCCAGAGAAACATTTCGAGAAAATTGTCGATCTGCTCGAGAGACAGCCGCGTAACTAAAATCTCGACGATCAGCGCATACAGCAGCTACGAAAAACTTCAAGACGAGTTCGACGTCGTCTCCGAGACGGCGAGTATCTTGGGACCGGGAACATCGGTAAACACGCCAAAATCTACTCCGAGTAAATTAACGAACATGCCTATTTCAAATTCGAGGCGCCATTCCAACTGCGACTTGGAAAGCTTATACGAGAGCATCAGGGCGCTGGATATGTTTTTGGCGCAACGAGGAAGTACGAGCGGGGAGCAAGGGAGTTTGAGCAGAAAAAATAGCAACCCAATGGCTGTAATGCTGTTTGAAACGCCGAGACATCGGGCTTGCAGCGATGGTTTAACGATGCCGGTTGATAATTCGGGAGCAGCGGAGAGCAGCAGCCCGGGAAGAATGCGCGTTTGGCGATCCACCGACGATGCCTTTAATAATTGAATCCGACTTGTGTTACCTTGACGATGTTTTATTTCAAAGGTGCTAAATTTCCTTTAACTTTCCATTTAGAATTTTATTTATATGACATTTAAAGTAAATTAATGATGGATTTCAAAAAAATATCTGCTATGTTTAAGAATCTGTTGTGCAAAATAATAAAAATTTATATAAAAACTTAACAGCTTATATATTATTGTCATGCTTATTAACTTTCTCATAATTTTGCACAATTTAAATTTAGATTTAGAATGTAAATATTTTAAAACAATTTTCATTATTAATTCAATACTGTTTTGAAAGGAATTGAGAAAAAATAAAGTTGAATAATAAACGCGAAAAATATAAAATCTTTGCCTCAATAAGTAATTTAAAAAATTAAAAAATTTATAGAAAATCAAAATTATCAAAAATATTATGGTTATATAAAAATTTATTATACGTTGTACGTGTCAATCTTTTGTATATTTAGACTGGTTTAAAAATTAAAACGCGATAAAATAATAGATTTATAAAATTTAAAAATCAAAAAAAAATAATTATGAATAATTAAAAAAAAAAAAAAATAAATAAAAAAAAAAAGTATATGTCCAAAAAAAAATGTATTTTTTATAATTATTAATAAAAAAAGTTATAAAATTACATAAGTGAAGTAAATTAGAATATAAATAATAAAGTGTTTGAGTGTATTTCATAAAAATTTATTGATGTAATTTTAATTCAGCAATTGTACATGTTTGTATAGTTCTTAATTTATTGAGTATACAAGATTTAAAAGGGAAAATCGAAATTCATAAATTGTGATCGATCAATTTAATTTAACGACTGCAATATTTATAACAATGTTGAGATTGCGAGAGTTTTTATTGCAAGGCAAATAGAATAATTATGCTTAAGAGTATTATTTATAATAATAAAAAAAGAAATATATATATATATATATATATGTATAATGTAAGCAATTTTTTTTGCAAGATTTTTAAAATGGAAATTAAACTTTTTTTTTTCTAAAATATAATATTTATTAACCTCGTAGACATTTTTTTTAGATGTAAGAAGGGAGTATAGTAAAAAATATTCAATTTCAAAATTCAAGATTTAAAATTCGTTTAAGCTTGTAATATAAAAATTTATTCCAACAATATATTATAGGCTGTATAAACGACTATCTACATTTTATGCATTTTTCGTCATTGGACTTACATTATCTTTTTACAAGACGGTTAAACTAATGTAATTATTTTGTAATTCAATTAAGTTTCGTAACAAGTAACAATTCATTATATCTTTCCCGATAGAAAAATAATCAACGATATGATAAATATATCAAAATACTGAATTACTTTTAACTAATGAATTATTGGAAGTCTTTATCACTTACGTTTACGAAAAGAAGGAATTCTCTTTTGCTTAGTTTGTTTCACCTTATTGTGAATAATAATTACCCTCTTAATGTCTACGTCACACCTTAAATTTTAATTTTTCACGAAAGGAACACAAAAATTTGTGACCAAACGTCTCTCTCTCTCTCTCTCTCTCTCTTTCTCTCTCTCTTTCTCATGTGCTATCGACTAAATATAACAAAAATAAAAATACTTGGCCTTTATTACATTACGTCCTAAATATCAAATCGCGCAGCCTTCACTCAGACAATTTATTTATATGTATAATATGTACATGAAAACATTTTATAAAATATAAGCTCATTTTATAGTTATCGGCTTTTATCGCATATTAGAAATATTGTACTTCTAAATACTATTGTTTAAAGTCACCCTTGTCTCTTATCTAATTAAATATTGTTGTTATTACTTTATTATTGTATATATATATACACTAGTATATATACAACGACACGCGTTTTATCAGAATTAAGAAATCAGTCCTGTCACGATATACAATATATAAGATTTTTTAGGACTGAAAATTTCGTTTTTTGTTTTTTATTACAAACTATTTCATTCATAGTTTACAATCGTTAGGAATCAAGCATTCAAAATTCAATAACCTAAACGTTTTGAACTTTTTAACAAAAAATATTATTTATTTATTTATTTTTTTTTTACTCTTTCTTTTTTTTTAATTAAATTAAAGATTTTTATTTTGTTTTCTTTTTAACAATTAATAACGTTATATTGCTAAAAAAAAGTTAACGTTCGAAATTTTCATATGTTATGGAGCGTGAACAGAAAGAAAATCAATCCACATTGTCACTGGCCTGCAGATTAAAAAGTATTTTGATTACGCCTATAAATATTAACATTATTTTCCCCCCCTCTTTTTTTTTTTTTATAGTTATTTGTATAAAATTTTTAAACGATTTAAAATTGTAATATTTTAAATGGGTGAAAATTGATTATTAGTTTGAGAAAGATATCTATAAAGATTCTAGAAAAAAGGCTAAGTCTGGTATTCGCATAATTTACAATTCCAACATCTTTATCATTAGTTTATGTACGCTTTCGAACATTAAGCTAAATTTAAATACATCATTTGTGCTTAATTGTAAATAAATTAAGTGGAACCGCTCGTAATACTGAAAATTAAAATTTTGTGTTATAAAATTATTATGCGTAATATCGTGAAAGAGAAAAATAATACAAACGATTCATATAATATCTATCGAAAGAAAATAAAAAACTTAATGCTAATTGTTTCGATAATAATAATACTTACATAGAACAATTCGAATATACATCGTAGTATATACGTATTGCATCATAATGAACCGTTTAGCACGCGTTACATCAAATTAGATCGGTGAAAAGCCAACTTAAAACAGAGAAAAAAAAGTAACAATTCGACATTACGAATTATAAATGCAATTTGACGTATTGGGTTATTTAACGATAGTCTACCTTGTACAGTGACAATACTGTTTGTAGCCCTTATCCAAGCAATTGGCACTATGATAGTATAAATTAATCCTACTGACTTGTTCGTCATTGATCGAATAATTACCCGGTCCATGGTAACGTATCGTCGTCTCGAATTTTCCACCCCCGGGCGATACCTCCAACAAATAAAACAATTCGAGAACACTGCCGTCCGAATTTCTGTCCAGGTCGACCACCTGGTTCACGTTGTGTATCCTCTTAAGTCTGAGCTTCGAGCAAAGTCTCGTGCCCTTTTTCGACTTGTACCTCATCACGATGTCGTCGATGTGTTTGACGAACCGATGGGCGCCCTCGACGACGACCTTGTCGTTGATGTCGGCCGGCTGGAACGCGGTGCAGGTGCACCAGTGCGAGGCAATCCCGGCGTCCCTGCAGCCGCGCTCGTGCGCCACCGGTTTGAACAAGGAAGAACAGCTTGGACAGCCGCTGCTGGCTATCGCCTGACCACCGGCTCGAGTTACTACGTCCCGGAAAGTCTCGTAGAGATCGTAAGGCGAGGTGAGACGGTTCTGGTTAACGCGCATCGCATGGTAAGCATCGGGATACCGATCCCTGAACCATTCGGGTATCCAAACGTAGATGAAGGGTAGACGCTCCTCGTACCAGCCGATGAACGTGTTTCGGATGTCGCCGTATCGCATCCCGTGATCGCTCAAAATAACCATCATGCTGTCGTTCATGACGCCCGCGTTTTCCATATCTTGAAGCTTGGCGAGGAAGCGAGCGTCGATGGAGGACGGGCTGTTCATGCTGTCGTGGCTGACGCTGTTCGTCCAGAAAAAACCAAAGTACGGTATGTTTATAAAAGTTTTGGCAAACTCAACGGCGTAGTCATAAATCCGATCGATGCTCAGCTCCGGTCCGGTGCAATATTTCGTGCTCAAATGTCGATGTTGAATTTTTAAGAGTTTTTCCGAAGCGAGGACGTAAGGTCGTAAATAGTAGTCCGTCGGTGGATCCATGAAACCAACCTGTGAAAAAGTAATCGATTAAAGTATCGGTATTCGATTTAAATTTTTTTTTTTTTTTTTTTTTCTAAATAATTTCATTATTTATCAACGTTATTAATTTACCAAAGCGCTAAAATATAAGTAAACAAATAATTATTTTCTAATTATTACATGAAAATTATTTTTTCTTTTGAAACGTTTATTCGAAAAGAAGATTTTTAACTGCCACTAATAAAAACAAATAGGTAGACTTATCTTCAATATAATGCAATGAATGCATGCACTACGTTAAGTATTAAACAAAATAATCAAAAACATCCATGCTACTAATTTTGCAGTATCTAAAAATAACGTTGCAGCAACAACGAGTGCGTAGAATAAACCGCGATGCAGAATTGCAGCGTATTTGCGACAGAAATCATCAAAGTAGATCGAATTGATATGAGAAGGCATGTTTAAGGTTATAAAAGTGTAATTTACAACGATCTATCGAAATTTTTCTGCAAACTTTTTACTACGAATGTTGATTATTATTTAAAATAAAATTCAACGATAAAGACGATAAACAAAAAAAAAAAAAAAAAAAAAAAAAAAAAAAGGGAGAGGGGAGAGGGGAGCAAATCTCACCTTGCGGTAGTTGAACGTATTGATGGTAGCGTGATCTTCGCCGTAAGCGGTAACGTAACCGGTGTCCCGAAAGTTATACCAAATAAACGAGCAATTATCCAAACCATAGGGAGTGCTGGGTCTACACTTGTCATAAGCCGTCGATTGATTCTGCCCGGTGAGAATGGCCATGAGATTCGGAAAGGTATTGTCGCCCATCTTGTTGTAACCCCTGAGCTCGAACCAGCCTCTATCGTCGAGGTATTCCTTGGTGAGGGACATGGTTCGTTGAAAGTTAAGCCGCGAGACGCTGTCTATTCCGAGCACGAGTACGCTCAACTCTTTAACTTGGCCCGTGCGCCGAGTTAACGGCGCGCTCGTACTATTATTAATTCCCGATCTCAATTCGGAAGCGTTCAGCCGATCGCGCACCTTCTCAGGATTGAGGACCGCGTGGACGTTCTCGTACACGAGACCGCTCGAGCGCTTCGTCAAACGGACTTTGCCCTTGACTCGGCCGCTCGACGGTTTTCTTGGCTTACCCGTTTTGCACGTCACCAGCAGAGTTTCCACGCTCCTTTGAAGCTGCACTCGGTCATCGAAGTCCTCGCACTCCCCGACGCTGTGTGAATAGAAAATTGGCTTCTAGTTTTTTTTTTTCAAACTCGTTCTGCTTATACTTTTATTCATTGACTTATTTAATTTTTTTTTCTTTTTTAATTTGACATTTTTTCTCAACTTTCTTTTTTGACATTCTTTCTTTTTTAATTTGACATTTTTTCTCAACGTGTTAAAATTATTTACCAGGTGTACAAGTATGAAGTGCGGATTTTAGACAACAGATGGTGTACCAATGCAGTTTAAGCTGTTATGATTTGACACTGCGACATTTTGTTGTGTCATCAACAAGTTTAGACGCGCATTAGTGATAGTAATATGGTTAAAAAATAAAATTAAGTACTTTTAAAAAATATCCAAAATGAACGTAAAGTGGGACTGAGGTGTTTTGACAACCCCAGTGGATAAAAGGTTAAAAGTTTTGTATACATTTTATTTAAAAATTCGAGCAATAAAAGGTCATTTAAACGTTGTAATCACGCTTTTTACATGCACAATTATTATTTTGTCTTTTCATAAATTCTGACGGCTATTGTCATCAATAAAATATGCATCGTTTTAATTTTATTGCAACGCGAATGAGTCGCTCGAGTGGCAATGCACTAAATTTAGCTCGGCGACATGAATGACAAGATTGCGCTCATTATCTCGTACTTGCCAACGTACTCATTTGGCTTGATTCAACTCTAATGTAATTTAAAGAAATAACAGTCGACCCGAGAATATTTAACTTAATTGCGGTAATCTCTAATAAATAACTTTAATAAATTTGTAAATATTGATCTCTATGTAAAAACAAAATCTTAGCTTTGGAAAAGCAACTTTTTTACGTAACTTTACCAACTAATTAAACGATTAATTTTATTTGATTGCTCGAATTTTAAAACTTTTTTTTTTTTTTTTTTTTTTTTTGTTAATGTTTACTTTAAGATAATTTGATTAATATTATACTCGAACATTTAATGATTGAAATCCAGTCATAAATTTTCTGGGTCAAATGAGATCGAGGAGTATCGTAAGATGGTTCAATCGGCCGAGCATTTGACCATCGATCGAAAAGATTTGATTCCCACATCTATCGATCGACACAAATACTGTTTTTTTATGTGCGTTGGTCATCGGCACATCGCGAGGCTCCATTTCATTTGGCAAGTTAATAAGGTAGCATAAAATAGATTTAAAAAAAAAAAAAAAAAAAGTGTCAGTCACGGGACTGCCGATAGAAGTGAAAATTTATGTGTACTCTCGGTTAGATTAATGGGTTGAGCTTTGTTAGTCTTGCTTATCCACAATTCAATATGAGGTATAATAAGATGCATTGTTTTATTAATGTTTTGATAAATAGCCACTCCATCAGATTTATCATTTTGGTAATGCAATTAAAATTTCGAATATTTACTTGAAAATCGTTGTTAAATAAGTGTTTCGAAAAATACAAGTATATTTCTATTCAAACTGACGGTATCGTCAATAATATCTTCACAATGAATATGAAAGCCTTGATAGTGGAACGTAAAAATTGATAATCCTTTTTTAGGAGTAATAAAATTAACAAGGTTCGTATCTATTGTTTTTAAATAATTGTGCGAAAATCTCTGAAACTCTTCTTGCAATGACTGAACTAATGAATCAACTCGCCGAACATGATAGAACCTGAAGTTATCATTTATCATAATTAGATACGAATTATTTATTAAAGTTACTCTAGATAGTACAACTTAAACCAATGACAATTAATATTTTTTATCGTACCGATATAAACAATTTCTTAAAAAGTTCCTCCTTGCGATTTATGAAATGTCATTGTACTTACAGCCTTTCGGGAAAAATTTTTTCGTTTATCAATGATCGTTCGAAAAGCATCGATATATTATATAATATAAATTTATTAATAATTTGATCGCAACCAAGAAATTTCACAAGGAAAAAACGTAATAAGTGCCGTTTACGACCCAACAAAACAAATAAGCAAACGTTTAAGCAAAACGATAAAACTAATTAGGTAAAATTAAACTCACCTAATCTTGAAATCATGCTTCTCGTCGGGCAATAAGTTAACCGAAGTATTCGGCCTAACGATTGGTGCCCAGCAGCAGGAAAGCCGGTCATTATAATGCTTGGCAGCTTCGGAGTTAACGACTAGGTAAACGCTACCGTTCGACTCCCTGTAGATACTCGTCAACGGCGGAGTCGACGAGCATGTCTCGAACTTTTCCCTCTTCACGAATTTTATGATGGACGGATCGTATGGGTTCTTCGACAGCATGTGACATTTTGAATTCCAGACGAGATAGCCGTCGACGACGTCTGAAATTATGAAACGCGCGACGAATTTGCGTTTTACGTTAGCATTCGCTTGTAGAAATATAATACCGGGAGCAAGTTGAAAGTTAAAATAATTTTAGAATTGTGTTTTAATGAAATATTTTTAAACGTTTTCAAGAGTTCAAACAATTTTGAAAACACCTTAGTTATAACATTATATTGTATGCGTATAAAATTGAGCTGAATTTTTTTTTTTTTTTATTAACTCAATTATTTTATTCAATCAATTTTTACAATATTTTCTTCAAATTCTTGCAAAAAATTATTCTTGTATAAAGCAAAAATTAAGAAAGAAATTTAAATAATAAAAAAACAAAGTAGAACAAAAACTCACCGACGGATGAATTGTAAGCACGAAGCGAGAAAAACTGCAATCTCTCGTAATCCAGCTCATTGCTGGACAAAAAGTAAAGGGTTAGAGCGAGGAGGCATGGCAATAACAACAGGACCAAACTCTGGGGCCGACTCAGGCACTCGGTGACGTGCGTCCACTTGAGCTTCCACATTCTCCTCCCGCCTTAATCTCTATCATCACCCTCGGATAGGAAAGGATATCGAAGCTCGGCCAGAACGTCAACTCATCGGCGAAATAGTCTCCGTGATAATAACTGCAGCTCCGAGCATTCGTAAGCTCAGAACCAAGCGGCCGCCGGTTGTCGCTATCTCCTTCCTTTTTTCCAGATCTCCCGATGTCACTCGTCAGAGGACGCTCGTCCTTGTCGTTGCACGTCGAGAGTGAGAGTGAGAAAGTGAGGGAGAGAGAGAAAGAAAGAGACAGGGAGACTTATCGCGTTCTGAGACTCCTTAACGTTTCGTTATATTTACTCTCGATACGCACCATGGTTACTTATGGTTCTACCTATCCTTCCCTCTCGCTCTAACTCTCTCCAACTTCCAAATCGGTTTTGAAAATTTTCAGTTTTTCTTATTTTTTCCAAAATATAAACCTTTTTAAAAAAAAAGTGTAATGTAAGTTGAAATGTAAGTTGTCTTTTTTGCCTTTTTCAATTACGTTTATTAAAAAAAAAGTTCATTAAAAAAGTTTACGTGCTCTGACTTATAAGACAATGATAATTATGATATATTAAATTTAATAAAAATAATATTTTAGTTTAAAATATTTAAAAATTTTTTTTCAAATCTTTTTTTCCTAAGAAAACGATGACATTAATTTTTTTTATTTAATTTTTTGATGTATTATATACAAATCGTAAAATAAAATTTTATATCCAAATCGTACGTCATTATACTTTTAATTTGATTCTTTTATCGCATAAAGCATAGTTTGCATAAAAAGCGCATCATGCATACAAATTAATTTTAATAATTTTTCAAAATTTTTAGGTTTTCATTTATTTTCATTCTTCATACTCATTTATACGCAAAAAGAAAAAAAAAAGATCAATCGTCATTAAAAATAACACGTTAAAATAAGTTTCTTTAAAAATTAAAATTCAATTATTTATTATTTATCTAATTTTTTTGATAATTTAATCGAACCGATTATTCTAAAAACTTCAAAGCATTTTTAAAAATATTTTATAAGCACAACGTTTATGTCCGCATCTATATTTTTTTTTTTTTTAATTAGCACTTTCAAAGCAAAAAGGTAACTCTAAGTATTCTATATTAATTAATGAACAATGGAATATTTTTTATGCATTAGAATAGACCACAAATGATGTAAACAGAGACACGTGTGTTCGAGAATTTTGCTGAGACGTAACGCGTAACCTTGCGTTTCTAATTTCTAAAAATAAATAATGAACACATCGAGTTACCCGTATTATTTATATATATTCATATTTTAATTCAATCGATTAGTTAATTTACAAAGAAATTTTTCAAAACAATGAGTTTTCTAATCGACGTTAAACGTTTGGAGAGTTAACGTTAATTCCGTTACATAATTTTAATTCGAGTTTCGGGAAAATAACATAGGTGACATAACGATAACATTAGCCAGAATCACGCGTTGAGTAGTAGTAATTACACGTAAGCGCACAAAATGCAACGAATGAATTTAATAACCGAAACGATAATACGTTGATGGATCGTGACGATTATTAAAATGCTATGAATTTATTTTTCTCGTTTACAAGTATCTCTTTATTTAATAAACAGAAAAGCAAATACGATGAGTTAACGTTTCAACTGTATCTCTAAATTGTCGTATTAAAAATATAGTTCCGTAATACTTTCTAACGAATGATTAAAGAATAAAAGAAATAAAAAACTTGACGTTCATCTAAAGGTAATATCACGGTAAACAAAACATATATAAAACTTAATATCTTGAAAACTCAAGAAATGCAAAAATAAAACTTTCCTCGCGGAAATCTGAGCTAAGCTAAAATAAAATCATCGCAAAATGCTCACCTCGGGTGTATAAAAATTAAGTGTCACCAGCAGCAACGGGCGGAGCAGTAGCTTTTACTAAACTTTTTTAAAACAACGAAAAGCAAAAATATTCAAGTTTCAGACAGAAAGCACGACGGATAAGCCAAGTGTCATCCGCGCGTCGAAAGAGCTACCCTTCCCCCCCCCCTCTCTCTCTCTTTCTCAGCGATTATTGTTCGCGCTTCTTCTCCATCCAGTACGACTGCGGCGATGAAAGTTTATATATCGATCACTCCGGGCTAACATCCTATATCGCGATTACTTCCAGCCTTGAAGACGAACACACACACACACACACACACACACACACACACACACACACACACACACGCACACGCACACGCGCGCACGCACACTCAGCTCGCGAAGGAGACCGACTCTACGCGATCGAAAAAAATAAAAGGTACGATAGGTGGAGGACGGCAGCCGAAGAAAACAATCGCGCCCGAGTACTGCTGCACCGAGGCGAACAGAGAGAGAGAGAGAGAGAGAGAGAGACGCATACCTCTCCGATGAAAAGTTAGGCGCGCGTGCCGAGTGCACCGGGTTCAGAGCACGACTGACACCGAGCGCGGTTCTAGCTATCCTTCCCTCTCTCTCTCTCGAGCTTCCCCCTCGTATCAGTGCGCAAGCTCGTACTTTACCGTGCCAACCCTACCAGTCGACTTGCTTCGAACCGAGCAAGAGAGAACGTCGCAAATTGAAGAGAGAGAGAGAGAGAGAGAGAGAGAGAGATAGACAGATATATATATAGAAAGAGAGAGAGAGAGAGAGTAACGCGCGCGCTCGAAATTTCCCGGGTATAACGCGTGCGCGCGCGAGCGAGAGCTGGCAAATATTATGCTCTTACTAGATAGACCGGCTGTCTATATACTTGCGAAAGCTCACTATGCGTGCGATGTTTTGTATGTGCGAAGTACGTCTTTAATCTTTTTTTCTTCCTTTTTTTCTCTCTTTTTTATACAAAATGCTAAAAAATATTGTTTATTTCACGTGGATAATCTACTTATCTACACTGTTCAAAATTTTTATAATTTTAGTATAATTGTAATGGAAGTAATCTTACATGTAAAGATATATTAAATTTCAAATACACATATTAATCATTTTTCATACACCATCTTAATTTTAATATACATATATTAAAATTTATGTCATTAACGTTTCTTAATTTTAAGATACAATTGTGAATTAATTTTTCAATGACATTTGTAAATTTAATACATGTATATTAAAGTTTATGTCATTAATGTTTCTTGATTGTAAGATACAAATGTTAATTTCTTTTTCAATGATATTTATAAATTTAATATACATATATTAAAGTTCATATCATCAACTTCTCTTAATTTTAAGATACAAATGTAAATTCCTTTTAAATGATAGTTGTAAATTAATTTACGTATATTAATTGAAATAAAATATGAATGTATTAATTTACTTTTGAACTTTATTTGAATTTACTTTATCTGAATTCTTTTTTAATATACATTAAATTATGTGAACGTATTGTATTTGAAATTTGAAGGATCTTATATACATATTTAAATAGCAAAAGCATTGCTGAAACTGTTCAGCTTTTTAGCTAATTTAAATACTGATGGATCAAATATTGTGGACTTCCTTTTTGATCCAGCGCTATTTATAATATAATTTTAAGAAATTGTTTAATAAAAGCACTAAAAAATGCTACGTTGTTATTAATCGCTTGATTTATAAATTATCAAATTTAACTGAAGGTTGCAATTTATGTGCAGTTTCTTATTACGAATAGCGAGATAAGGTTAATGGCTCAGTCGAGTAAGGCATGAATTCAATCACTTCTGCCTCTTGCGGGCTAGGTTCGATTTCCAATAGATGAAAAATTTTATAACTTAATATTTTTATTTATTTATTTATTTATTATTTTGATTATTTGTGTAAAAAAAGGAAAAAAATTATCTCAATATAAAATAATTTAATGAATTAATAATGACTCGATGTAAAATTAATTAATAAATAATATAATATTTGAAAAGAAGCAAATGAGTTCTAATTATATGTATATTAAATAATGGAATGAGCGAGGGAAGGTTGGATAAAGAAATCAACAATTTATTTCGCGGGAAAAGACGACTTGTATCGGCGTAAAAACTCTCACGGAACAGAGAGAAAAGCCGAGACAAGCGAATATTTTATTCAAGACGCTAAAGAAATTATACAAAAGAGACTCTACGATAGACAAAAAAAGGAGAGAAACGCAATTAGAATTAAACGCAATTCGCCGCGAGGTACCTTTCGCACGTTGGAGAGCTCTCCTACCTTTACGGTCGCCGGGAACGTGGACAGCACGGCGTAAAGTCCTGGCCGCACGTGGGTGGGATGCACCTTCCTCGGTCGCAGGACGCCTCGACGTCTCGAGGGAACCAATCCTGAACCACGGGCAGATCTTCTCAGCCCTGCCGCGTAGGTAGCAATCGCCGGATGGAGATCGGCACGTCGAGGAAGCTCGCACGTGGCCGACGTCCCAACACTCGATGGAAAATACACTCGCTGCACGCCGCTCGCAACACACACACACAGCCACACGACGCGACGCACCGGCTACAATAATAAAGAGGTCAACCGCCCTGAAAAGGACGTACGTGAAGACCCAAGACGCACGATAGATATATAAAATTAATTATCAATCAGAGATAAAACGCAAAGGTGACTGATTCCTCGAGAGGAGTTGTCAGTACTAACTGGCACGAACGTGCAAGCCGAGAAAATCCGCGCTAAAAACGGGAGAGACCCCTGTCGGCGCGCGCATGCGCTCGCCCGCTCTCGTCGCCGCGATCGACGCGCTACGACGCGAATTTCAGAATCCCTCAATACCGTACATAACCCGAACATTTCGCCCGCCTTCGTCCAACGGACGAATTTGCCCCTTGAATGTCGGGAGAACAGCTTACTTCCCCTTCTCCTTCAATGTCAGAGAGCAAAGTCGAGCAACATGTCGTCTGAAAGAAGAGGTGGTTGTCTTGATGGTTACGACTCGCACCAACCCATCTGGACCAGGATGCATCTCGATGACCCTGTCCAATGGCCATTTTGATGGAGGGTACCGATCATCTTTGACTAGCACCAGCTGACCTACCGCAAAGTTTTTGCAAGGATCCCTCCACTTTCCCCTCTCTTGTAAGTGAAGCAGATACTCGGTCGACCAACGCTTCCAGAAGTTGTTATGGATACGCTGAAGCAGCTGGAACCTGGTCAACCGATTTTCTGGCAACTTTGGACAGTCAGCTTCCGGAAGTAACACCGAGACTCCTTCATTGAGGAAATGAGAGGGAGTAAGCGCCCTTAGATCGTTGACGTCAGCATTCAACGCACCCAGAGGACGAGAATTGAGACAGGCCTCGATTTCTACCAAGACTGTAAAAAACTCCTCAAACGTGAGAGTATGCTCGCCAACAACCCTCTTCAAGTGATACTTCACCGATTTGACCCCTGCTTCCCACAAACCTCCATAATGAGGTGCACTAGGAGGAATGAATGTCCAGTTGGTCCCATCGTTGGCAAGAATAGCGCCAACCTCCTTGTAAAAGTCTGACGCACGATGGAACATACCCTTGAGTTCTTTATCAGATCCTTGGAAATTTGTGCCGTTGTCGCTGTAAAGATTTTGGCAAATGCCTCGTCTCCCAACGAACCGACGGTACGCACAAATAAGCGATGCTGAAGTTAGGTCACTGACGAGCTCGAGGTGAATAGCTCGAGTAGCGAAACACACAAACAGAGCAATGTAACCCTTGAAGGAGCTATTTCCACGACCTTTCGCCATCCGAATCTGAAAGGGCCCCGCGTAATCGAGTCCGGAATGAGAGAAGGCCCTGCTACTCATCACTCTGTCAGCAGGAAGTTCGCCCATGAGTTGTTGAGCCGAATGAGGCTTCACCCGTCAACAAGGAACACATGCGCGAATCATCGATTTAACAAGCCGATTTCTACCCAGAATCCACACCTGAGACATTAGAATGCTCGATGTCAAAGACGGACCACCGTGAAGACACTGATGATGAGCGTGTCGCACAAACAACAAACTAAGAGCAGAGTTCTGAGGCAAAATCGGAGGGTGTTTTTGATCGAAAGAGAGACCGGAGTGAGTCAATCGACCTCCTACACGCAAGAGTCCATCCTCATTGCCCAGAAACGGGTTTAAGTTACTGAGACGATTGCCCCTCGGCAGTCTCTTTCCCGATCTCAAAAGCTTAACCTCCTCAGCGAACGCACCTGCTTGAGCTAGACGAATGACTGCCACCCGAGCTGAAGAGAGCTCAGCAGTGGTCAAAAAGAAGGACGAAGAGCTCTCTGCCGGCGTTCCCCTGTTCAGAATACGCTCAAGAGCACGTCTGCAGAGCGCTATGACACGAACAAGTCTAGTTAACGTTGAGAATCGAGTCAGAATCTCGGACTCCTCAGAACTCGGATGAACGTGATTCGTCCGAACCGGGTCAGCAGGCTGAGTCCACTCTGTTGGAAGCATGGATAGCCATGCCGGGCCCTGCCACCATAGAGTACTGTTGGCCAACTCCCTCGGCTGAACTCCTCGCGTCGCCAAGTCAGCCGGATTCTCCTTAGTCGGAACGTGCGCCCACGTTGCCGACGGTAGCTCAGTTTGAATCAGCGAAACTCGGTTGGCTACAAAGGTCTTCCAGTGGCACGGATGTTTACGAAGCCAAGTGAGCACGATCTGACTATCAGACCAGGCAAATATCGGCAGCCCTTGCAGAAAGTCTAACTTAGTCACATGCAAGATGAGTTTGACAAGAAGAGCTGCACCACACAACTCTAAATTGGGAATGCTCACCGTTTTCACTGGAGCTACCTTCGACTTAGCCGCTAATAAAGAACCTCGGAAATGTCCGTTGTCCTCGTCGATTCGCAAATAAACCACTGCAGCATACGCTCGAGAAGAAGCATCAACGCTCACGAATCTCAGCTGGTAGAGGCGGATCCCAATCGCACTTCATAATCCACATATCTTGCATCAAGATCTTTGCAATGATCGTGACTGGAGCAAACCAACCTAATGGATCGAATAATCGAGCAATATTCGAGAGGACGGACCTTTTCGTATAAGCTGCAGACAAGTTCTCCAAGCTGGCAGCATTGAACCTGAAGTTGTCCTGCGATGGAACCCAGCGAACTCCTAAGGCCTTGACCGACTCATCCTCGCTGATCTGCTTCTCCGAGACCTGCCGTGTGGAATCAGGTAGCAGCTCTCGATGGTTCGCAGCCCATTTGTCCAACTCAATTCCAGCGGAGCCTAACAGCTTGGTAAGCTCGACTCTCTTTTGGATCGCAACCGACAGATCATCCGCCCCTGCGAACGTGTCGTCCACGTACGTCTCTGACTCCAGACAACAAGCCCCGAGTGGAAACCGATGACCTTCATCCTCGACTAACTGCGACAAAGTGCGAATTGCTAAGTAAGGAGCACAAGCCGTTCCATACGTGACAGTAGTCAGGCGGAAATCGACAGGTTCAGATGCTGCGTCGAGCGCCCAGACGACCCTTTGGTAGTCCTGATGTTCTGGATCCACCCGAATCTGTCGAAACATCTTGACTATGTCGGCGATGTTTATTAATCCAAGTTAAAAATTTGTATTAAAAGTGTATTAAAATTAACAACTTCTTTAACAGTGATAATTTTGCATCGATGTCGTTTCGTATGCGCGTTCGACATAAGAGAAACATAATTTAAATATTTATCAATGAATAAAATTATGAGTTTATTGGTGATTTTTTTTTTTATTTGTTTGTAAATATTTTATCTCGAAATAGTTTATCATTTATTGTGGGACATAGATCAGATCCCGGAAAAAAAAGCATAGATTTACATCAACTATTCGTTTGAAAATGTTTTTCGTGCAAGTTGACATCGATAATCAATTTTTATAAAAGCAAGCAACACCATGGCAACCCATAAAATTATCATCAAATTCGCACACGAAAAGAATTAAGAACGGTTATTTTTTCTCGAATTCTTACTTATTCGATGGAAAATTCGAATGAAAACGCAGACACGCGTTTTGCTCTCATACGTAAATGAAAATTGTGGCGTTTCGACGGCCAGAGAAAGCGATAGTCTTCTTTGAATGAATGCGAGATACTTGATGTATTCGTGACGGCAGAGAAAGAGAGAGAGAGAGAGAGAGAGCGAGATAAGAGAAATAGCCGTAAATTCTACTGCGCACTGGTATTGTGTAATTCACGCGGGGAAATTGTTTCATCACTCGACAAGCCCTTTACTTGAGAGAGAGAGAGAGAGAGAGAGAGAGAGAAAAAGAGAGAGAGAGAGATAGAGAGAGAGAGAGCGAAATGAGTGTAGCGATTACCATTGCGTGTGTATATATATATATATGTATGCAAAGTCGCGCAAGGCTATTGTATATGAGACGAGGATAATAAGAAGAAGCAAGTTACGCCTGCATGTGAATCTGACTAATCGCTCAGAGGTTCTAATGCATGAATGAGAGTTGTTCTTTAGAACTCACGTATACGTGCGTCGATTTGCGCTTACAATGATATCTTTTATTAGCCTTTGTATGGAATAACAATTTTAATGAAAGTTATGACTTATCATTAAAACGAAGGTTAATCATACAGATGTCTTTCAATACTCTTTTTTTACTTTTCTTATTTTTCTAAATAAAATCATTTATTTCAATATTCACACAATGCAAATTTTTTTTTTTTAAATATAAAAAAAGAATTTGCTTACTCGATAATCGATCCTTTTTATCAGATTGAAAAATAATATATATAATTGAAAATTTATAAATGTGATTAAAACCAAACGAAGACGGATGTTGAATGTAATTCATTATCATTTAGTTATTTATTTTTTTTTTTCAATGCTTTCATCGGCGTCACGTATTTTTAAATGTTTAATTTACTTAATTATACCGATGCGATAAAAAGAAAATTTTTTAATAATGTCGAATCGATTAAATAAAACAGTACCACGTAAGCATTTTAAAAATAAATATAATGTATTTAATGCTTATTGAAGCAACTTTAATTAAAAAAGAAAGAAAAAATTAATAAAATTTTCACCTCGATACCGTTAAAAATAATTATTAAACGAATTTTATACATCTGCAAAAGCTATTGTTAAAAATCATAATAAAGAATAATGAATCGAATAGTTTTCTCGTTGATTTATTTATTTTTTTTTTTTAATTTAGAGATAACTTTGTATGAAGATTCAAAAAAGAAGAAATATACAGTTGCAGCTATCGATTATCAGAGATTAAAAACAAGTTTTGTAACACATGCGCGATACCGCAGAATAAAATTTTCAGCTAAAAATATTTCTTAAATAATGCCGCACTCGAAGAAACGTTCACACACACACACACACACACATATATATATAGGTTTCACAAATTTTAAATAATAATAGTTACGGATGCAAAAGAAAACGTTAAAAACGAGCGCACTATAATTTATTAAATTTTCCGATAAATATTTGTTAATAATTTCAATTATTTTCAAATAATAAAGTATTAAAATATCGATAGATTATCAATATATTCGCGTATTTTTCTTAAAGCGCGCATATACTCGTATACCTTGTTGCGGTTGAGAGAGAATTTATGGTCTCCAATTTCTGTTTATTTTAATTAATTTGAAACTTCGTTATTAATCTGACCTCTCACAATGCTTATTGAGTGCATTCTTTGTTTTAATCTAACACAAAATTCATAATTTTGTATAGCGCGATATTATAATAATAACGGCGTCTATGTATGAAAATGAAAAATAAAAGAAAAAATTTATTTTCAATTTAACGATCGTTAAAAAAAAAATTTGAAAAAAATTTTCACGTGCTACGATCAGTAATACTTAAGTTCTCTTTATCGGCATTAAAAATTTATTACTTTACGCATGATTGTCGTTTTCGCGATACCCTAAAATTATCGTCAAAATTTATGTAATTTTGTGGCTGCAAATATTAAAATTCATCGTTATTACGTATCGTCAACACGCTATTCATTACGTAAAAACGTTTCTCGACATTTTTCCATTTTCATCAACGTCGTAATTAAACATCAAGAAATGTATTATTCTTATTTAATTTCGAATGCATCAGTTTTTTCACTAATTGATTGATTTTACGCTAAAAAAAAGTGAAAAGAAAAATTAAAAAATAAACGGCGAAAATAAATTAAGAATTAGAACGAATAATTAAAAAGTTATTCAACGAAATAACTGCAAAAAAAAAAAAACTTTACGCAAATCACGCGGTGTAAAATAATGTTTGTTTATTTTTTCTTTTTTTGGGGCGTTGAAGGGCTTGAACTTTCCGTTCAAGCCATTTGGTATTATCACTGTAAAATGAAAAATTTTTTAAATATTCATTATGCAGTCAATTATGGGCATCTTAATACTACAATGAATTTTTTAAAAAATTCTTCATTTTACAATGATAATACCAAATGGCTTGAACGGAAAGTTCAACGTGGAGCGCGCATACGCCCCCCCACGCGGCAGGGAACGTGTTAGATTTAATAATTCTTATTCTATAAGTTCACTCGTAAAAAGCATGATTGGTTATTTATTCATTGTATCAATTAAAGTATGCAATAATTATTATTTATTTTAATAATTTAAATAAAAACTATAAAATATGATTCTATGCTACTTTCTCTATTATATATAATTATCAAAATAATTCATTATATACTAAATATAGTAAAATATTTATTAAAATTTATTATTTTGGAAATATAAAATTAAAATATCTTCAAAGTATTTTTAGAAATTATAATTCATAAAAAAAATTTATTACATAAAAAAGTAATATAATTTATATTATTATATAATTACATATATAATTAAAGAATTTGTTAAAACCTCGTAGTGGATTTTAGGTTATATTACAATATATTTCAGGTTAATATTATGAAGATAATTTTAATACACTATGTATGTATAAAAGCAAATAAAATATAAATTAATTATAATAATAAATAAATATAATAATTAATTACAAAAATTCTTACAGTATTTATTAAAACTGCTGGCGAAGACCCAATTATGAACGAAAAAAAAAAAAATTTATAAAATGACTGTCGAAAATCACGTTACATTAGAACAGAGATTAGACGATAACACTCGTTTAATTGTTTGCAGTTAGAACTCTACGCTGATTGGCTTGTACCACGTATCCAACGGAAAGTGATAGAAGGAATGAACAACCAGTGTATGCGACTTAAAAATAATGTAAATGAATAAAAATTAAAATAAAATTTATAGAAGAAAATTCATAATGAATTCAATAAACATATTGAATTAAATTTTTACTGTTGATTAAATATTATTTATTTACAAGATAATTAATTATTTTAACAAATTTATTTTCATATTTCTATTACAATAATTAAAAGAAAATTATTAAAAAAAATTAATTATATAAATAAAATTTATTTACAAGGAAATTATTTTTCAAAATTAATAAAAAATTGTACTCATGCAATTTATTGAATATTTTAATAATATTTAATCAACGATGAAAGTTTAAATCAATATTTATATTTAATTCATTCTCAACTGTTCTTTATAAATTTCATTAAAATTTTTATTCATTTAAATTATACAACAAGCTTACAGAAAAGGTTTTTAGAACCTTCCAGATAAACTATTGTGGAAGCTTACTGAAATCTTTTGATAAAGATTATATAAAGGTTTCAATTCAACATTAACGTGGAAGATTAAAAAAAGCTTAATGTTACCTTCCTAATGGCTTACAAGGAACCTTCTAGTTAGTCTTTTCTTAAATGTTGCAGGAAGATTTCCGCCAACTTTCAAGAAATATTTACTTAAGGTTCTTATACTTGGTTATCGGAACATTCATGTTTTATTACGGGAATCTTACGGAAAGCTTACAAAGAATATTCGTTAATTTTCTTTATACTCCTGCGTTGTCTAGATACATTTGCCACCGTTTTGGAGGCTTAAATATTGCTTGTTCATAAAAAGTTTAGGACGAGTTGTCAGCCAATTGCACACGTGATCCTTGACTTCTTCGTTGCTTTTGAATCGTTTTCCTCCAAGTGATTCTTTCAGGGGCGCAAACAAAAAGTAGTCACAGGGGGACAAGTCTGGACTATAAGGAGGGTGTTTGAGTGTTTTCCAGCCCATTTCTTCCAGTTTATCCTTTGTCAAAGCCGCGGTGTGCGGCCTAGCGTTATCATGGAGAAGGATGACCTCTCTAATGGGCATACCTCGTCTTTTGTTTTGGTAGGAGGTTCTCGCTGACTGTAATAACTGGCAATAGTTGGCTGCATTCACTGTTTGTTGATCGTGAAGAAAATCAATGAGTAAAACTTCCTTCGAGTCAAAAAAAAATCGTTGCAAGCACTTTTCCGGCTGAGAGGCGAGTTTTGGCCTTCACTGGGCAGCCTTCATCCTTCCTTCGCCACTCCTTACTCGACATTTTCGATTCGGGGGTATAATGGTGGACCCACGTCTCATCACATGTGACGATGCGCCTCAAAAAAACCTCCCCTTCTTGTCGAAATCGATTCAGAAGTCTCTCAGTGATCACCGATCTGACCTGTTTTTGATTCCCGGCTAACAATCTCGGAACCCATCGAGCACTAATTTTTTTGAAGTCAAGATGATCAGTGATAATGGATTGAGCACTTTCATAGCTGATACCCACTCTTGACGATATTTCTGAAACAGCTAACTGCCGATCACATTCAATAAGCTCTCGAACGGCACGGATGTTGTCATCTGTAAGACTTGTCCTTGGACGTCGATCATGACTATGAAATTTTCAACATGTTCTCGCCCACCCTTAAATTCCCTGGCCCACGTATACACTCGATTCTGAAACAATGTAGTGTCCCCAAATTGCGCCTTTAAACGAGTAAAAATTTCCGACGGTTTAACGCCTTCATTGGTTAAAAACTTTATGATGACGCGTTGCGCGACAGACGGATGTAGCTCTTGCTCGGTCATGGCTGTACTGAGGACAGAACCGAGCGTGGCCGCTAACTAAGCTGGTTCCACCATTTCTTATAAACGAACTAGCAACCACCATACTATATCATCTAGTTCAGAGGTGCGTACTAAGCAGAATAGCTAAATTATCGTTTATATTTGATTCACCCTCGTAGCTTACAAGGAACCTTCCAGTTTAAATATTTTAAAAGTTTAGTAGAGGATTATCGTAATCTTATAGAAAGCTTGCTTGGAATATTGCACATTTGCTTTTATGAATCTTTCAAGTTATATTACATCAACATTGTAGAAAGCTTACTTTAAATCTTTGTACGTAATATTACTGAATGTTACATTTAGTTTACAAAAAGATTACGGGAAGCTTACAATGGAATATTTTTTTGAAAGTTTTATTAGAAGCTTCCGTGCTGTCTGGGATTAGTTCGTACCACCATAAATTACATTCTTTTTTCAGTTTTAAGTATTGATAATTATATGTAATCAAAAGAAAATATAAAAGTTATGTTTGATTCGTTATTAATAACACACGTCGACTTGAAACTTGTATAAATTGAGTCTCTGAATTTGAATCCAGCCTTAAATAAAGGCAAAAACAGCATTTTTTTATAACTTGTATGTTTTATCCATTGTAATAAATAGCAACATACGCAGCTAATTTGTTTATAATTTTAATACAATGCAGTTAAGTTGTATTTATATTGTTACTAATCATAGCTATTGGTAAGTGACAGTAAAAATTTCTTAGATAATTTCGAAGTCAAGATTTATTCTTTTTTTAATATTTGACAAATTTTTATTTATATTAAAATAAAATTTTACGTCAACTGTTAGATCAAAATATGAACTTTTTAAAATGTTTGCGTATTTAAAAACAAAAGAATAAAATTTTCAAAGTGCCGTATATCAAAGACTATTTATTGAAATCACTTGATTTTTTTTTAAACCATGCCAATAATATTGAACTCTTAATATATATATATATATTTACAACATTTGAACATTTAAAAATTAATATTTTGGGAAATAACATGTTTTTTTATGTGTTTTATCATGTGATTTATCACATGCTGAACCATATATCAAATCAGTTAGAAAAAAGCACGTGATTTGGCATGTTAAAGATCGTGTACTACATAACGTTAAATAACACGTTTTTGATAACTTGATTAAACATATTATTGAATACATGATATGGCATGTGATTTATCATATAATTTATGACGTCAATATTTTCAGTAGGGAAGTAACGTCACTTGCAGTAGCAGCAGCAGCAGGCAGAGGCGGCAACGGCTAACACGCATACACATACACCGACCCAACTACAAAAAAATGCAGTTCAAGTTCAGTGTTAGGTTAAACGTGCAACGATCCCTCTAGATTTCTCCTACTACTTGGCTTCTTTCTTCTCACCGTTAAAGCGCGTATCGACGAGTCGTGTTCTCTGGCTGACCGCGACGCAGTCGCGTAGAACGCCTCTATCTCTCTCTGTCTCTCTCTCTTTCTCTCTCTCTTTCTCTCTCTCATCTCTTTTTTTTTAAATCCTTTTATATACAGTTATAAACATGGCTTGCATTCGGAAAAATTTCCAACATCCGGATGATAAGAATGACCGGTTAACCGGCGTCGCTCGTGCGCGACGTCTTGTGCTTTTCGAAAAGGTTACTTTATGCACTATCAAGGGTTATAAATGAATTTAATCTTTATTGCTGCGTAAGTTTGTAAAAATAGGACAAATGCTTGTATGGTTTATTTTTTATTTTAAAAATTATATCGTACACGAATTTATTTTTCGCATCGATTTTACAATGATATACTCATATGTTATTTATTTTTATATTCTATTTTATTGCTACAGATTATCAGCGTCATCGTTGTTATTATACTTTACGACGCTGCATAGACATAAATAGCTATACTAGAACAGCTAGAAATTATAAATTTATGTATGTATATCTGGCTATAGTCAATTGCAGTATCTAAAATATATATGAGACTCTGCGCACTGAAATATAAATATATTCTAGATTTTTTTCTTGCTACTGACGACAAATGAAATGAAATAAAAAAAAAAAAAAAAAAAAAAAGAGAGATGGACAAAACTGGATAAACATAAAAAGAACGAGATTGAAGATTACGTTCGGTACAAAAAGGATTAAAAGTTAATTAAGTGGATTGTAGATAGAGAGACACCTGATAAATCTTTATAAATATGTATGGGGTGAAGGGAAAAGCTTTGATACAGTCTTATTTAAGTTCAACCCGACTTTTTCACTAATATACAAGCAATGCATTTATATAAAAAAATGTACGCGGGCACATTTCGTTAACACAAATAATTTTGTAATCGTCGTTGAAATGTTCATTATTCTTTGCGATTCAATTTCATTCACTTTTTTTAATTTTAATTATTTCTTTTTTTTTTTTTTCGTTTAAATAAAAAATTTAATCCAATAGCGACGTTAAATTTTTTTTTTTTTTTTTCAATTTTGTCGAGTAATATAAAAAAAGCTGCTTTCACTAATTTTTCAATTAAAAACGTTTTTAAAAACAGAAGTAAAAAACTATCGAGTAAGATATAACATCACTCGTTACATATTTTTAAAATTTTTAAGTTTAACGACTTCTTCATTCACAAATGTCTAAAGATCTAGTGCTCTATCTTAAATTACATTAATTTAAACTATCGACCGAATAAAGACTCGTCAATTTTAATTTTCCAAATAACGAAACGTATAGCCTATGTGTGTAATGTCTTACATGCTATCGTAAACCACAATTTCAATAGTATCGATTGGAACATTAAAATTAAGTGTACACACAGAATACGGAAAATACAGTCCAATGTAGAAAGTAATTTTTGGCACAAAGGCAGTTTTTACGTCGACTATTACATCAGATATGTATATATAAATACGTATATCGTATAAAAATAATCGTTTTGGGCATTATTAATGAAAGATAAAAAAAGAAAATCGAGCTTGCTTGATTGCTTGCTTGCTTCATGAAATCGGCCTGCTTGATCTTTGGTCATTTGTGCGGGTGTATATATATATATATATATATATATACGGCATGTGTGTGTATATGTACGCATGAGTAGGTTATCGCTTCACAACGCCTCTTCCGTATGATCGTTTCACTTTGTCGTAATACTCATTGAAATCGAGAAAAAAGTTTTCGGAGCTGCATACCCTATCAATTTCGCAATCACGGCACTTGAGGACATTCTGAAAATTAACAAATTTCGGAAATCAGTTTATATAAAACATAAATATTTATAAGATAAACGTATATAAACAAAAGATTTTATCCTATATTAAGATTTTTCCTTTATGAGAATCGTTTATTCGTTTATTGTCGAATAAAATTATATTACGTAATTGTGTTGTGAATTATGTGCCGAGGTTAGGTTATTTTTAAGCCGAAATACTTTCATTCGTATTTAAAAAAAAAAAAAAAAAAAAAATTTTCTCCAATATTAGAATTCTATTAATTTAAATTTTAATATCTTAAATTAAATTTTCATATCATAGACGTAAAATACGTAATTTAACACATTCTAATAAAATAATTTTAAAATAAATTATTTTACTTTTACATTAATTTTTATTTTTATAATATATTTTTTATTAAGTTAGTTTCTTTGAATGTAAACTTTTCGTTTACTGAAATAAAGTAGGTCGGCCCCATTCTTACCGTCGTACTGAATAAAAAGTTTTAACACATCGTTCAATAAGTCCCGAGACTAACAACGAAAACAACATTTTTTTTCAAAAATCATTTTTATTCATCAATATAATCTCCTTTTAGAGTGATACAATCTTTCCAACGCCTTTCCAACATTTCTATACCATGTTTATAGAAGGATTTATCCTTTGCTTCAAAATAGGCTTCAGTTTCGGCAATGACCTCCTCATTCGAGCCAAATTTTTTTCCCTGGAGCATTTTTTTGAGATCAGCAAAGAGCCAGTAGTCGCTGGGGGCTAAATCTGGCGAATACGGGGGGTGGGGAAGCAAATCAAAGCCCAATTCGTTCAATTTTGCCATTGTTTTCATGGACTTGTGGCATGGTGCATTGGTGCAATCGCGGCACCCACTTGGAAAAAACCTTTTTCATGCTCAATTTTTCATGAAGGATTGTAAATACGCTCCCAGATGATCCAGATGATATCTGTGTCATTTCTGCAATCTCACGGATCTTCACTTTGCGATTTTTCATTACAATTTTTAACACTTCACTCACATTTTCCTGTGTAACGGCTTCCAATGGCCTACCCGAACGTTCCGCATCGTTTGTGTCCGTACGACCACGTTTAAACTCAGCATACCAACGACAAATCGTTGGTTTGGATGGAGAGGAGTCCGGGTAATGTTTTTCAAGCCATTGCTAGGCTTCTACGCTGTTTTTACCCATTAAAAAACAATGTTTTATCAACACGAGAAACTCGCTTTTTTCCATTTTTCAAACAAATTACAAAGTGACTTTACTCTAACCTCGATAACTCTGCTGTCTGTGATCCGATCGACGTGAAATTTTTACACGTTTCATGTAAAGGTTCGCACTCTATGGAAACGTGGCCAGTTTGGTACTACTAGCACCATCTCTGGGTTAGTCTCGGGACTTATTGAACGATGTGTTAATTTGAATAAAGATATAAATAATTTAAATATTGAATATAATTCATTCCTTGAATGAAATGATATTTTTTTATTACATTTTAATTGCAAGCGATGTATCTCTAGCATTAAAATAACTGCGTAATACTTTTCAAGCGGATAAAATATTTATATTTCAAACAAATGTTAAAAGTTTATAATTAAGAGTTATTTGCTTAAAAGTAATTTCATCTTATTAAAATATCGTTCATTGCGACTATGAATTACTAAGTGTTTATTTATTTCTTTTAATCTTTTTTAACATCGTATGTCATTTCAAAGATAAGCCTTGAATAATTTAAATGGTCAAAGTAGCAAAAAAATTCTTAAATACGTTTTAACGCATAAGCAGATTATAGACGAGTTCGGTAAGACTATGAGCTTTCTTACTACTTACTACTTTGTAATGTTTTTTCTTTCAACTTCATTATAAATTATTTATAATTAACGTACCTTTTTTTATTAAAATTCAAAGTTTTATAAAATGTCGTAAAACATAAGTAGCGAGATATTAATCAACGACAATTATTTGTCTCAAAAACAAAACATTGCCAAACATTTCTGTAGTTAAATAAGAAGCAAAAAAAAAAACTAATTTAATGTTAAGAAAAAAAAAAAAAAAATTAATTAACTGTGTAATCTTTCAATATGAAAATAAAAATTAAGAATCTTTCAAAGAATAATAAATAATGTAAATCGGGTAAATAAAGAATAAAGTATATATAAAGAAGTAAACTCACTGCATACGGAGCAATTCGTCTCGTCGGAATTGTCGCCGCATCCGTCCCTACCGCTGCAGGTTATAGCGTCGGAGCGACAGCGTCCGTTTGCGCATTTGAATGGACAGTGTCTCGAGGATACACGGCTGCGATTCCTCGTGCGACAGGCCAGTCGGGGCTCGTCGCTCCCGTCTCGGCACGAGACCACCGCGTTGCAAAACTCGTAAGCGGGTAAACATTGACCGTTGTTGCAACGGAACGCGCCCTCTGGGCATTCTGAAATTTTTTTTTTTTTTTTTTCCATTAAGATTTTAGGTCAGAATTTACTAGATATTTTTTAAAGAGAATCATTCTATTCACTTTGGCTTATTTTAAAGTTGATTAAAACATGTATTAAAAATAAATTACTTTGAAAATGTCAACATTTTTTTAAACAAATAGTTTCTTGTTTTAAAATAAAATTGTTATCCAAATAGTCTTATTATAAAGAAAATCGTTAATAAAGTAATACGAATAAATTATTCTTATTTACATTTAATAATTTTGATAAGCCTTTTTTTTAATCATTATTTTTTATGGCTCTGTTCATTATTTCGCAGTTAATAACTGTAAAAATATTAAAATTATTCTGTAATCTTTGTGCACGCTCATTAAATATCAATTTAAAAGTATGATAATGTTGTGTTGTACGATTTAACCGTCTATCTTTATGTAAATAAACAAATTATTTTCGAAAAATCGTTAAAATTATCGGCTGTCAATTATAAAGTTACAATTACACGTTAAATTAAGCGAGAACAAAAAAAGATTAAATAATCGATGAAAATCTCAAAGATGATATTGAGTTGTTATAAGTATGTACGTATAAAAACCGTTTGTATCCAGGTGAAGAACGGATGCTCGAGTTGGTTACCACATTTTTCCCATTGCCACGAACAATGCGACCAATTAACTGGATAAATGTGCGACAACGGTACAATTGCTGCTCAGGCATTAAAATTTGCGCTAATATACTTTGGATAAAATACGCGACTGCTATAATTTTTTGCATGCGTCGTCGTGAATAATTTTATTATCTTTTATTATATTACCGATTGGTAAACATTTTACGACAGGACTTTAAAATCCAATATAAGAGAATATTAATTTTTATAATAGCAGAGAAAATTGTCCGATACTTTATTAACCGGATACTATAAAAATATTTTTTTAAAAAGCAATAAAACGGGTTAAAAACATCACCGTTACTCCGCTACTTCGATCCCCAACGATTATTAAAACTAGGAAAGCAAAACAATGCCATCAAACGTACTTCTACGATCGTTACAGCCAGCCTCGTCCTCTCCGTTCGGACAATCCCGGATGCCGTCGCAAAGCGATGCCCTCGAGACGCATACCGCGCTGTTTCTACACTTGAACGCCTGAGGCGGACACCTCGGCTGGGCTCTCCCGAGGGCGCACTCCTCGTCGGAGCCATCGTTGCAGTCGTGCTTCCCGTCACAGACGAAGAACCAGCTTATGCAGGCGCCCGAGGCGCGACATTGAAAGGTGCCCGGTAAGCAGCCGGTGCGACGCGCGCCGCACGACGTCTTAGTCGCGTTACCCAAGCAGTCGCACACGTTGTCCAAGCAACGAGAGTTCGGATCCGCCATTTGACACTCGACGTCCCAGGTGCAGGGCAGACCGAGGGAGATCGGCGCGAAGCTGTCGCTCGTCTCGTGGCGATCGGTTTTTACGGGTGACGATGAAGCTGGACAATTCAATCGATCGATTAAATATATTTTTTATTTCTTTTACTTTTTAAGAATTATATATTCGTAATTTATGAAATTTAAAGAAAATCCTCGTTGATGTTGCGTTCAGCGTACCGGTGGTAGAAGTAGTAGTCGTCTGCGGTATATTTTCGGTGTTCTCAGCCTCGATTACGATGGCGTCGTCTTCCGGTAGCTCGTTCGGTTGCAAATTCGCGCGCAACGACGGTCTCGTGACGAGATTCGTAGGCATTAGCTGCGTAGGCGCTACCGTCGATAAAAGCATCGTGGCGTTTCTTAACCAGGAAAGTTGAGCGACTAAATCAAGATAATTTTTTATGTTAATCGAAACTTTTTAAAAGTTATTCTTTTATTTTTGTAAATTTAAAAGTCTTTTTACATTATGTATCCAGTACGTAAAGTGCAAAAAAATGAATAAGTTGGAGTAAAAAATGAAGTATACCAGAATCATCGGCGTTGGATTCTCGATTGACAAAATCGACGCTGCGATACGAGTCGTCGACATTGGGAGGCTCGAGTTCGTTATCGTTTCCGAAGAGTTGAGCGTTTTGCGAATTAACGGAGATCGGCGGCATTACCAATCGATCGGGTCGGCAGACCTCGCCGTCTTGACGCATCGGCGCCGTGCATTGGCATCGACCGAACAATTCCGGGATCAAAAAGTCGCAATGGGTGTCGCTGTCCCAGAGCTGGCAGTGAGCGTGACTGTAGCAGACTTGGCCCAGCTTTGCCGCTGGATAAAGACAGAGATTATCGCACGGAGATTCCAAGAGCTTTTTTTTTTTTTTTTTTTTTTTTTCGTCTTTTATGAAAATTATGACTTTTTGTATAATGCTTTTTGAGAGAAAGGTTTTTAGCTCGAAAGTTAAAATGTTTAATTTATATTTATTTTATGCCAAGTAGAGAAATATAAATCGATGACGACGGTACATTTTTTGCGATAAAACAATTTCTGAATTAAACGAGTTGAAAATGAAATTTTTAAAAACAATGTCGAAAAGAAGCTTGCATTTTCAGATAAAAATTAATTTTACAAATATTATAATTTAATAGCGTATTATAAAAATTTTATCTTATTATAAAAGTAACAAAAAGTTATCGATACAGATCGTAAAATCTATAAATTCACCGCAGTCACATTTGCGGTTGGACGCAAATTTTATATCGTATTATATCAACATCCGATCGCGATATCACTTTTTTACATTTTCAAATTAATATTGTTTTACAACTATACGTCAAAAAAAAAAAAAAAAAAAAAAAAAAAAATTAAACAAACATGTTGAACTATTACGTCTTGATAAAAAAAATCGACTACAACCGCTTTCATTAAATCATGTGTAAAAATCTCCAGTAAATTAAAATTTATCGATAGACATTTTTCAGCTTCTCTTTAAAAATAAAAAAAAAATAAACGAAGAGCGCTTTAACACCATAAATAACTCATAAAAACGCTACGACACTTACGACCCAAGCAGGTGTGCGTGTGGAATGGCAAAAACCCATCTTGGCAGTGACAGAGACTTTCGTGGCAGCTGCTGTTGGCGACCCTGAGTGCGCACTGCTCGTCGACGAGGCACTCGTGACCCAAGAGTTTAGCTATAATTAAACGGAAACGAAACTCCCGGGGTAAGTTAGACACGAGCACCGGCAACCGGTACGTGTGTTTTTAACAAAAAATAAAATAAAATAAAATAAGAGAAGAAGAAGAAGAAGAAGAAGAAAAAGACGAAGAAAAGAAAGAAAGAAAAGAAGATCGAGCGTTAATTGAAAGTCGCTGTTCCAAACTCAATTACCGCGAAACGAACTTTCCTTTCCGTCGCTTTCGCTTCGTTGTTGTGTCCGTTTCTTGTAACAAAGTTTCTCTCTCTGTCTCTCTCTCTCTCTCTCACCCCCTTTACAAGCGCATACGGGTGGAGTATAAGGATAGAAATGCAGAAAGCGCAACAAACGTGTAGAGTGGAAATCTACGTGGGAAAAAGTTACGCGTATACATACGTATACTCGTGTCATATGTATGCACTCCAGCGAAACAGTTAACTTGCCGGAGCAGAAAACCTCCGCGCGCGCTGAGTTAGTGATTTTTTTTTCTCTTTCGCGAGGTACTTCCTTTAATTGCGCGACGCTTCGAGAAATCGAAAAAAAAACAAACGGTCGAAGATCCATCGTATTCAAACGAAGCCGTATCTAACGTTTCTTATAACACAATTCCAACGCGTCGTCTTATCTCGTCGCCGGATCAAAGAGTACATGTATATCGAGACACTATACCGGCCGATACACTATTTCGCGGATTAATGGAAAAAAGAATAAAAAGAAGATGAAGAAGAAGGAAGAGACGAGGAGAGGCGTAAGACAAAAAATGAGGGCGTCTATAAAGCGAGCTAAAGCAAGAAAACGTGCTCAAGTTGTGTAGTGAAAAGAATGAGTATATAAACGAGAGAAGAGAAAAAAAGTTGAGAAGGCTTATATATATATATATGTATATCGAAGGTGGACGACAACTCACACTCGAGGCAGTGCGTGTCATTGTATCGGGCGAAGAAGGGCTGACAAGCGCAAAAGCCCAAGTAACATTGGCTCCGTACTATACTGGCCTCGCACTCTCTGTCTTTGTTGCACTCCTCTCCCAGCTTCAAAGCTACAGGAATGTCCGATTGCCCGCTGGACGATCCAATGCCGCACAGTAGCACTAGTACCAGCGTTATCTGTAAATACACACATAAATATATGTATATGTATTTTTATATATATATATATATATATATATATATATATATATATATATATATATATATATAGAAAGAGAGAGAAAATAGATTTCAATGCCGTCGAGTTTTCAAGTTATTTTTTGTCCGATAGGGAGAACGAAACGTTCGTAAAGTTGTTCGAGCCAATTTTACCGAGATCATCGTAGAATTGAAATTGATAGGAAACTTGACGAGAGGATGCAGTGATAATTTATTTAATGAGATAAAATTTCTAGCATTTTAATAAAGCTTACATTTTATAACTCTTCAAATAAATTAATATCTATTACGAATTTTTTTATTACTTTGAATAATTTTTTCATAAACCTTGAAATTCTTTCATTTTCCTTTTTTTTTTTTTTATTCATCTCTTTTAATGAAAATAATGCATTAATAATACGATTATTCATAAAGCTAACCGATTATTACATTATGCATGAACATGAAAACGTTAAGAAAAAAGAAAAAAAAAAATAAATAAATAATAATAATAATAATAATAATAATAATAATAAGGATAAGAAATGACTATTTTTAATAAAGTTAATCGAATCCTTAAAACTTCCTGAATCGACTTTGTGTTCGCTGCATGCAAGGGAGCCCGAGATATACGGTTTATAACCGGCAATTTTTTTTTCCCCTCCTCCGCACACGATACCTATATTCGCGTCCGTCCCGCGCGCAAACTGACCGAATCGTCCCGCGTGGCTAACTTGAGAATTTAATTGAATTACCGAAGCTTGATTTATCACGGTTAAGGTGAAAAGAGAGAGAGAGAGAGAACTGCATCGAATATTTCGAGCGGCACCGAAGTGCATTAAAGTAATCAAGAAAAATGGTTCGTTGTATTTTTAGTTTTTCAGAATTTAACCCATTGATTGTATTGTAAATTTTTTCCAATGAATAAATAAAATGTATTTTTGTAACTACGTATTTTTTATTTAAAAAAATTATCTTTGATTCTAAAATTAACGTTAGTTTGTAAAAAATTGATAAAGCTATTGAATAAACAATACATTAAATATAAACTTTGATTGTTACTTTGGTGAAAATAATTATCATGCAAAGTCAAATACACGTCAAAATTTTCCTTGAACAACAAAATCATCACCTCCCAGTAATTAACTTACAAAGTATCTATTATCTCGTATAATAAAGAATTTATTAAACGCGGCGATAAATTTCAATCGAAAACATAAATCAACGTACGTTACAAAAGATAAACATCACCGATTCTCGTCGTGTCCCGGCTCGAGTTCTCAACAATGGCAACTCGCTATCTTTTACTCGCGTACTCACAACATACTATCAAACCCATACACCGACGTTTCAATTCTTTCCTCTTTTCACTCCCGGAGCGAGCGATGCAACCGCGAAAAGTTAAACAACCGATATAAACACGTCCCTATTTCAAACTTCCATACAGCGAGAGGTAAGCTCCGTTTCGTGTACATACATGCGCAGCACTTTAGAAGTCCATTCCCCGCGCTCCATTCAAAGCTCTGACCCCGTAGAGTACCTAGCTAGGTATACAAGACAATCGAAACGTTTCTAAAGAGAGAGAGAGAGAGAGAGAAAGAGAGAGAGAGAGAGTTTGCGTTGAGGAAGGTCTTTGCAGCTCCGTCGACTAATCGCTTCCCGCCCGGTTCCCACGATCTGCAAACAATGCTCCCATCTAGCCCGGTAAACAAAGCAAGAGAAAAAAAAATAAGCGCGAACTCGAACTAGAGAGTAATGAAAAAGAAAAAGGAATGAGGTAGGAGAAGAGGAAGAAAGGCGATTCGTTCTCTCTCTCTCTCTCTCTCTCTCTCTCTCTCTTGTGCGTCGAAAGAATTTTTAAAAGATCGGTGCAAGGATAAATTATCGGCGACTTTATCCCTTTTATATATCGGAATTTTAGATACTTTTTTACTTTTTAATCCTTTTTTTTTACATGAATCCACGAAGCGAGTATTAATTTAAACCTAACCTTTTTCTTAAAGTTATATCGAAGAGAGTGAGAGAGAGAGAGAGAGAGAGAGAACGATAGAGCGTATTCATCTAGCTGGCCATAAATTCTTTAGATCGCATAGTTCGAAGGTATACGTACACGAGGGCTAATACTGCCATACTATGCGCAGAAAAGCCACTAGAATGTGAGAATATAATTATTATTTAGTATAAATTTTCGAAATTCTTCGTTCGCTTTGTTAAAGTCCATACGGTCTTTTGAGAAAATTGTGCTTAATTGTCATCGTAAACGCGTATATTATTCTTCCGTTAAATTTTTTTTTCAAATGACGAAATTTAAAATATGCGATAAGGACTGTACCGACAAATCAAGTGCATAGAATACCATATTGGGATCAAAGGTAAAACGATAATTCATTCGAAATAAAACGAAACGAGCACAAAGCCATCAATTTTTAAATAATCGGATTTCCTATTCAGTAACCATAAAAATAAAACTCGTTTATAAAAATAATAAATACCTCGTAAAAAAAGTGCAAAATAATACCATCGCATTATTCCACCCAAAGCATACCGCACGCATTCCAAAAATAGCAGCCCTACGAAAGTAAAAGGTATACACGCGTCACCTCCCACCTAAATTCCTTACTATTGAGGATGAAAAGAAAAGGATAGAAAAAAAAAACCTACAATACGAACGAAGAATCCCGACGGAATCGCCGTAAAATCGAAGCGAATGCGCACACGTACACGCGCGCGCGCGCGCGCGTCATTCCGCATAGTTACCACGCGAAACGTATACATAAACACGCATACAGAGAAATCAAAAGAAGCAAGTGAGCAGCATCAGCAGCAGCAGCTACAGCGGCGGCAAAAACTTTAGCTCGGTTAAGCGCGAGCGCGGCTCGATGCTCCCTTTTTCCTATTACGGTGTGCTACGTACGCGCGTATTATCCGTATATACGGTAGCGTTGAGGTAAAACCGAGCGCAACAAGCGCATCGATGCAATACAATCTACGAGGATCGTGCGCGCGCGCGGAGGAGAGCGGGGCCTTTATCTTTCGCGCATCTCTCGTCGGTCTCTCGGCTTTTATATATTTACGCGCGCGCTTCTATATACACACACATGTGTGTTTATGTGCGTGTGTGTGTACTCTGAGCTTTAATTACTCGTAACGACGTTAATTTTAAAAACGCGAGCCTCGCTCGCTATCTCACGGCTTAACGCGCTAAGAGTTAACCCGATCGCTCCTTCGGTCTTTATGATCGTGTGCACACGTCGCGACCTTGCCCCCTTGAGTTTTTAACTTCGGAAATAAACAGAGTCTGAGTGTACGCGGAAAAGCAAGAGAGGTGCTAGTGACACAACGCGGATACATTATCTCG
Organism: Chalcis sispes; assembly: GCA_949987625.1. Lineage (NCBI taxonomy): Eukaryota > Metazoa > Arthropoda > Insecta > Hymenoptera > Chalcididae > Chalcis > Chalcis sispes. The sequence continues at coordinate 82,841,628 of OX465094.1, forward strand.
TGGTTAACACCTTAATTGAGCGCACTCTTGGGGTACTCTGTACCGAGCTCTTAACTGATCGGAACTCGTCGTTATCTCGCGCGTTCCTGACACTTCGTTTATTATTGTTGCTAACAATGCCATGTGAACGATTCCGTTCGCTCGCGCGAGTTATCTTCCGCGCGCGTGTTATTATTTGTGAGTTTACGTGAGCGCGTGCGCATTTGTGTGTACATGTGCGCATGCGCGAGTGTGTGGTTTTACACCCGTAGTATGAATTTACCGAGTTTGACTCGCCGATAACTATTATCGAATCGTGTGAATATTCGGGTTGTTTTATTGTTTAATAACGGAAATGAAAATAATTATTAAGATTCATTGGCAACCGAGAAGTGTCTCTCTCTCTCTCTCTCTCTCTTTCTCCGTCTCTTTTTCTCTCTCTCTCTTGTTCGTTTTCAAATATAACGTTTCGTTGTTTTGTCATTAATACAGTACATGGGAGATATTTGTATGGAACTAAATGTGAAGCTGGAAAAAAGGCTTTTTCCTTAATAAGCTTATTATTGAACTTAAGTGGTTTACATAATATTCTAAAAAGTTGCTCTAATATTCATGAATGCAGAATTCAAAGATGACTCTAAATTATTAGATTTGAATCCCTTATATTTTATTCATGAATGTATCTTAAGTTAAAGTTTTTTAAGTATATTTTTGAAACGGTTTTAAGAATAATGACTATTTTTCATGTAAATTGACCGCAACTTTCTTTTTACTCGATAAATTCCATTCTACATTGTTATCGAAACTATTAATAAAACAAAAGATACATATTTATTATTTAATTGTTACATTGATAACATAGATTAAGGATTAAAATGCAAACAATTTAACAAACAATTATTTAGTGCCATAATGACCGTCGTAAATTAAATAATAATAACTTAAAATGCAAAAAAAAAAAAAAAAAAAACAACTGCTTCAAGGAACATAAAGTACAGGTGTTATTTGAATAACATTTGAACGTCTTTAACATCCAGGCAAAGGTCAAGCGTTACTTCAACGCGCATAAAGAACGTAAAAAGCTTTCTAGTTTATTAGTGACGAGGAGTAAAACGATAATCAATATTTTCGCTCTCTCTCTCTCACGTTTCTTCGAGCGTATACTCATTAGATAATTATAAGCATGTGTATCCGCGTCACGGCGATCAACCCCTTTATATCAACAATAACGATCATTGAATATAACGTCAAGCTGGACGCGTATACCAACATTCATCAAATTATCAGTAACCGAGTTTTTATATAAATACTGTTATTAATTATTAAAAAGCAGTGTGAGATAATGTCGACAAACGTGTTAAACTCGTTTTTAATGAAATACTAGCAAATGTATATTGTAAATGAAATTATGTGCGATGTGAAAAATTAATGAGTGGATAAGTATACCGAAAAAAAAAGGTTAATACGCATAATATAAGTAAATGTAATTTAGGCGCTGAAAGTAAATTTGCGAATAAAATATTCCCATTAAAACGAGTTGTACAATTATATAATTTTAAATTTCTTCTCGGAAAATCTAACAACAATGAAAAAACCCCAATTAACGTTTGAAAATCCGCGTTACAGTTTCTCGGATCTAATGAAATTCGCTAAATTATTGTTAGCTCAGCGTCTAGCCTAACGAAATTGAACCAATTCAGCCCGATGATAAAATAGTACGACGCATCTAAAATTCAATTAAAATCCAACTTCCATCATTAGTGTCACTACTACGCTCGTGTATAAATAAAACGCGACCGTGTATGCATATATATCCATGTAATTTATATGTACTTATATATTCGAAACCGGCGGAAGCTACGAAACGGAGTCACGAATTTGCGTAAAGCGTACACAAACACACACACACACACACACACACACACACACACACACACACACACACACACACACACACACACACACACGCACGCACACACACACACACACACACGCACACAAACACATAAGCGCGCGCAAACGAGACACAAGCGTAGCAGACGTATATGGTATCGGGTTATCGCGATTTTTCAAGTGCAAAAAGTAGTATGAGAAAATCACATGTACTCGTGTTGTATACACGCGTGTCCTAAAATAAGGCGAAGCGATTCTTGGTAAACATATATCATTACGGGAAAATCCAGTCAACTGTGTCGTATTATATGTCGTAGAGGATATCTTGAAAATTGCACGTCTTCGTGATGCCGCTCGACGAGAACGGCAGGATGATCCGCGTGCGCGGAAAAACGTAGAAATCGAAATTTTTAACGTACCATCTTCGGGCCACTGTTTGCCTGTATGCGTGTGTAGCTGTAGTTGTAATTGCATTATTATCATTGAAAAGGAGATCGATTGCGAGTCGAGCGAACTAATTTTCGTCCACGACTCGTAATATACAGTTGTGACACGATTCTTTTATTTACGTATCTTGTTTATTTTTAACGTTAGTTAATAAATCGCGATATTGTATACGTGTATAAACGATGTAATTAATGAACAAAAATTCGCGCTTATTAATTTAAATAGTTTCGTAGATGAAAAACGTTAAATAATGCAAACTTAAAGGCAAATAATGCTAATGAAACCGAGTCCCTTCTCTATCTCTCTCTCTCTCTCTCTCATTGTCTCTCTGTCTCTTAGTCCCTTCGTTCGACAATAAATAACGCGACGAAAACAAATCTCGTTGCACACCCTTTATATTATACATCGCAACGACGCACGCGAAATTTTCCAGCCACGAATCACGCGCCCAATGCACACAACGATAGTATGTGTATATATGCAAACGCGGAGCCAATCGTCGTCGCAATTCTCTTATAACTTAGCGCTAAGAACAAAACCAAACGCAATCAAAACGATCCGCTCGTCGTCGTCGTGGTCGTCGTCGTCTCTCTTACACTCCCCTCATAAAGCACACGCATACATGTATATCATATACGCACTCGTAAATATTATACTTTCACGTGTGCCGGGATAAAAAACCCGATCGTTAATGCCGCGCAAACGATACAAAATCATTCTCGAATAAAATGTGTTAAGGAAAAGAAGGGCAATTTCGCTCGTCGTCACCATACCCGGATTATGTATACAAAGCGCGGACCATTGTTATCCCGACCTTTTATTGTTCTCTTTTCTCCCTCATTGTAAGTGTGCATGTATGTGTGTGCGCGTGTCTGCTACGTGAATAAACACATATGCTCGAAACTCTCGTGCGTTTAGTTTCGGCGCGAGTCAAAGAAAAGGTAGTCGCGCGCGAATGTATCGTTTAGAAATTTATATATCGCCCGGAAAAGCTTTTGCGTGCGAATGTTTTGACGCGTGCGTGGACTAGCTCTCACCTGTAAACCCAATGTCCTCGCGTGCGGTGTACATTATTTTTTTTTTTTTTTTTTTTTTTATTTTTTTATTTCCTTTGACGGTCATTGTTCGAGAGGAAGAAAAGAGCTGACAAAGCGAAGAGATGATTAGGTTAAAAAACGAGAGCGCCGCTGGTCATGCATGTACCGTATGAGCATTTGTATGCAACATTTATTTAAATGAGATTGCGGATAACGATAGAAGTTTTTTTATATTTTCTTTTTTTTTTTTTTTTTTTTTTTTTTCATTTTTTGTTTCGAGATAAGGAATACGTTTATTTGATTGCGATAATAAAATGAATTTTGTTTGGCGTATTATTGAAACGAGTTTTCTATAATTTTCTTTTATTCGTTAATTGTTCTCGGAATAATTATTCAATTTATATTTAATTTTGCGGCAGTTTATACATAATTCTACTACTTCGAATACAATAACAAACGTACCATCTAAAAAAGTTAATTCAATGGAATTTTAATATATTCATCGAAGTTAAAAAAGAAACAAAAATAAACTTTTTCTCGATGTTTTCGTTCGACGAGAAAATTACGTCTCATCTTCGTATTCAATCAAACTGAAAGGAAAACATTAATTCAAAATATCGAAAAAAGTACCGAAGTTTCGTCGACCGAGAATTTCATTTAATTAAAACGTGAAAAAGGAAAAAAAGTAAATTAAATTTCCAGGTACTGCCCTCGCTCAATTATTCGCGTTTTTTCGTCGCGATAAAAACCTTCCACGGTTTTACATTTTTCCTTCGAATTTGAAATTCGTAAAAATTTCGAAAATATAATAAAAAAAAAAAAAAGAAAAAAAAAAAAAAAAAAGAAAGAAAGATCGAAAAAAGAAAGTACACAGACGCCAGAGTTTTTTCACAAAATAGAGTCGTCGTGATGCATTCCTCATCGGCGCGCGGTGCGTTAGAGCAGAGGCGAGAAAAAAGTAACCCCGAGAACGCGCGTCTCGAGTATTCCGCGGATCCTCAAGATTTACGGTTAGGACGTACGAGGCGGTTATAGCACTCGTACCTGTACTCGACTCGTTGAAGTACGCGCGCGACGAGCTCCGAGGATGATATGCGAAAGTCGCTTCGAGCGGCCCGTTGACGATTATTAATCATATACCTACTTTTCTCTATTAATTTTACCCTTTTACTAACTAACAAAAGCTAATACCAAGCGACGATGGATACTTTTCATCCAAATTTTCTAAAAATTTTCCTTTTCTTCTTCCTTTTTTTTTCTTTTCTTTTCTTTTTTTTTTTTTTTTTTTTTTTTTTGTGGAATGGTATAATTTTACACTATAACTTATAAGAGTAAGAAGTAAGAAAATGAAAATTAAAATCATCAATTTTATAACAAATATTTTATTACAAACGATCCATCGTTGTCTAACTCTTAACTCATGAAATAAATCGAGACAACAGCTGTTACATGAAAATCAAATCTCATATTTTATATGTATACGAGTAACCGTTATTACAGCATGAGTAACGCCTGAAATAACGCGATCGAATAAGCAACTGCAGGTACGCTTCATAATACAGCTTCCATCGTAGACGCGAGCATCCGATTGAATTCTGCGAATTTTCACGGTCCTTTATACACACGAATACATACGTGCAAGTGAAAACGAGCGCGAGGGAAAGAATGGAAATACGAAATCAAAAAAAAAAGGAGCAATAACGCGAAGATACCCGAGGACACAATGTATAATTCAGGTATGGCAACTAAGGCGGCACTTTTCAACACCGTCTTGGAAAAATCCAATTAGAAGTGGTGATTACGCGGTGTCGCGCGCGATATTTTCCGCGTACCGCGGAAACTCCCGGCTGCTTAATTACCGGTACCTTTAACAACGCGCACCATCTAACACGTACATATATACAATGTGTATGTACGCGTGCAAGCGCGCAACTATACGAACGATATAACGTGACGAAAGAATGGAGCCAGCGTAGGTGTGGGCATATGTACGAGTATATATGTTATACATACGAGTATATGTGTATAAGTATGCAAGTACGCCAACGCGGAAGCTATGAGTGCATCGCGTAAGTCTCGAGTTCGTTGAAACTCATTATTCTTATCGTCCTTCTTCTCCCTTTTCTTCTTTGGCTTACGGTGTATTTACTTCTTAATTTTAGCTGTTGGCTTTGGAAAAAAGTATACGAGCAGTTGTGAGATGCGAGGTGTGCGTTTAGAGATAAGTTTTTTTTTTTTTTTTTTTCCTTTATTTTTTTAACGATAAAATTATTAAAATTTACATCACGGCAAAATCTTGATTAAATTTTTTTTAATTTTACAACCTATGTATCATCGTTCAAACTAACATTTTTCCTATTTTATTTACTTTTTTGATTTTTTTTTTTTTTTTTTTAATTTCTCACAACGTTGAAACGTAAAAATAAATTTAAAAATTTGCGATAAATTGTTAAGTGTCGATTTATTAATTTATGCCTGTCAAGGTATTGAAGTTTAATATATTTTTTAACGACTTATTGATAATTGCTTACCGATTTAAAATAAAATAAAATCTATTTAATAAATCATTTAAGCAATGTTTATTAAGCAATATTAAAAAAAAACTTGTTTATAATTTCCTTATCAATCTTAATAATCAAGAAGTTAATAGAAATAAAATAAAAATTATCGAGATAATTTTTTCTTCCTATACAAGAGAGAGAGAGAGAGAGAGAGAGAGTAACGGTTAACTGCAGCAGCAAATCCGAGGCAGCAAAATAAAGAAAAATCATAAAAACCAATCTGTCCCTCTTTGTTCACCCTAAAAGTTTGAGCCCGTTAAAAACAGAGGACAAAACGTAGATAGTGAAATAAGCGCACGCCTCGAGCCATAACCGATAATAATGATAAAAAAAAGAAGAAAAAAAAAACTGGAGCGAAAAACAAATATTCGAATGGAGGAAAACTGAGAGAAAAAGAAGGAAGTTAAAGGCGAAAAAGTAAAATAAAAGAAAATAGCGAAGAAAAAAAGAATTCAAGCAATGGCAATAGGCGACATCTTTGCCGAGAGTTCGATGGAGAATTACCGACCGGCTGCTCTTTTCTTTTTTTCTTTCTCTTTCTCTTTCTCTTTCTTTTCGATCGCATATAAACCTATCGTCTACGTCGCCTTCTCCGTCCGTGACTTCCTCGACGTCGTCCGCCTGCAAATTGCTCCTTTTCTCTCTCTCTCTCTCTCGCGCTCTTTCTTTTCTCTCATTCAAAACAACCAATCTCCTCTGTCTCTCTTTCTTTATTCCACTTTTACGAACTCCAAGCGTGAAAACTCGTTTCCCATTATCGGGATTAAACTGCAAAGTGAAATTATGCATCGGGGCGTGTGCTTAACGTAAGAGCGAATTTCCTGCGGTTTTCACGTAAACGATCAGTCGTTATGAATATACGTATACTTTACGAAGATCCGCGATTCATCCATACGTATACATATGGATACATACATATACATACGTGATCGAGGAAAGTATACAACACGTTATAGAAATTTGCACGAATTATTTAGTCGAGCACACCCAAGCCATGAATGAACGATAAAAACGACGTGTCTTTTGATTAACGCGTGGTTATTTCATACATTATATACAGACGGTAACCGGTATAACGGGTTTGTTAAAGATGCCAATAAGATTATTGCATATATCTCTTATGTATTATAAACGCTTTTAATTGTGAAGAATGTCGGGATGGATAAATTACGTTTTATACAAGTGTGTTGCCACTCGATCGAATTAATGTCAGCCGGGTAAAATTAATAATATTGTCAATGAAAAGTAATTGCGCGTTTTAACGCTTATTTTTCACCGTAAATTTTTCACCGAGTTGAAATATCAATTAAATGTTCGCATATTGCGCAGACACACATACGCGTTTCAAATGTACGCGGGTTTACCGCGTCGTTACGAAAGCTAAAACTAACCTTACGATTCGTCCTTTTCTTCTTTTTTTTTTTTTTTCTTTCGTTTTATTTTTAATATATATATAAAAAAAAATAGCAACAATTGCATAACTGTAAAAAGCGAATAAATTTAATTACAATCGATTCTCGTTAACTATACTCATTATACTAACGAATCACGATTTCAATTACCGTTTGTCTTTACGAACCTATGCCGCGTATATATATATACGTTAATTTCGCGATTCCCGTTCCCTGTATATACGTACAACGTACGCGCATACACACGCACACATACACACACACACGCATATATATATAGGTATGCTACCGCGCACAGTTATCCGTACGTATCCGTGCAGTTTTAAATTACTTCGACGTCTGTAATAAAGTATGCGTATGCACATGTGCGTGATAAACGCAGCGAAACCGCAAAACACAATCGTTTACATACACATAACTTATGGAATATTTTTCATAACTTTTCGAACGGTTTTTCACCTTACGCTCTCTTAACGATAGATTATCTTTGAAACACGTTAAATTACGTTAACGCCGGCTCGAATGATCGGCCGGTTGTTATATGTGTACGTGAGAATTTTCAGTTACTTTATCTAAGTATGGCTCTCGCGTTGTCTCTTTACCGACTTCGCACTTCTATCACATCCTTTAAAATTTAAACATTTTCTGCAAACATTGTTCAACGTCGCTCATAAAGCGAAATAAACCCGGCTTTTCTCCTTTTTTATTTATTCTTCTTTCGTGCATTAACAATGAGTCGCGCGCGCGCGCGCGAGCAGCGAGTCGACATTATAGTGTTTTTACGCCTTGGATTTATTATTAAAATTGCAATGTAGCGTTTATAAAGCGACTAACCCGATTTAATCCGAGATATTTTTTCATTATTTACCTAAGCAAAATAGACGTTTCATTCGATTGAGATTCATTATTATATCGCTAATCGTTGTATCTTGAATATTAATGCAAATACCATAAAGAAAATTTATGTACTTGTGTTGCATTTCCTACCGTTACTTCATTCTGAATAATAAGTGAATTGTACACCTTAAAAATCATTATAAATAAAAATGAGTGGATTAATGAGAAACCAGTTATATGTCAGGTATTGCTTGTCAAATTATAAATATGTAATAGTTTATGTCATATTTTTTATGCGTGTTTTTAGGTCGTCTTCTATTTTTGATAAAATGTAATTTCGAATTGTTAAAATAAAATTTTTACATAAATATATTTTATAAATTTTATACATTTCATTAATGATTCATGAATCGTACATTATAAACAAACAGTAGTAAATTTCTTCTCATTTCAAAATAAAATAAATAGTAAAGGTAAAACGAAAAAAAAAAAAAAAAAAAAAAAAACAGTAAAAAAATGTTTTCTCACCGACAAAAACGACGGTCTCACAAAGTGTCGGTCAATTCTGAGAATCATTGTCGCTTATTCGTTTTCCAAGCGTTGGAAACAATACGAAAAGCCAATGTTCAGCGTTTCGATCCTCGAATGTTTAAAAAACGTCTCAAAAAATTTGTCAAAAATCCTCGTGTCATCCAGCCACTTGCTTCTCATCCATAGTTTATCAAACTCATCCTCGAAAAAGACTTTTTCGGAAAAAAACAAACAAAAATTAATTTTTTAATAACGCGAGGATAATAAAAAAGAAAAAAACGTTTATTATTCGCTTCTTTCGATCCAATCGCTCACAATGATCAACGAAAACGAAGCGAAGAAAAACTCGCGCAAGATTATAAATACACGATATCTCTTAACAAAAGTAGAAACCTACGTATATGTAAATCGTAGGTAGCGAAGAAATTGAGAAAGAAGGAAAGAGAGAGAAGCAAAGCCGTGCGTTTATAGGAGTGCGGAGTGCACGCGTGCGCGCCGATGACTGAAGAGCAACTTGAGCTAAGCAACTCGTCGTGCCGCCCTATACGCGAAGCGAAGCGAAGCGTCAGCTGCTCTCGGTCCCCGCGTCGTTACGCGCGCCGGCCCCTCGGCGAAGAAAAAGAAAGAGAGAGAGAGAGAGAGAGAGAGAGAGAGAGAGAGAGAAACGATGGGAGAAACGATGGGAGGAACGATGGGTATCTTTTGATACATATAGTGCATACAGACGCGTCCGCGTGTATACTTCTGATGTAACTCCTCTCACCGATGATTATCTTTCTCTCTCTTCACCTTTCGTCGAGAGAGTCAGGTGCGTTTTCGATATAAGATGGAGTATGTTATTACATGTATATAAGCATTCATAGTCGAGTGACCGTAAATTCTTGGCATGTATTAGTTATTTATGTACCTTGTGCGAGCCTCGCGTCATTACAGCTTGAGGCAAAATATGTTGTGGATGGATAGTAGGGCCGCAGTCGCGAGCGCAGCGAGCGACTAAGGCGCCTCTATCCATCCACAAAATATGAGCCGAAAGCTTTAATGACGCGAGGTTCACTCATGGTGCTTAAAAAATTTTTCAGCCTTGTAACCCGTACGAAGACTCTTACTTAGTTAACAGAATAATTAATTTTATTTTGTTGCATATCAATTAAATGCAATTTCGAACCCATACTGACAGTTCGTAAACTACAGATATCGTCTGCTAACGCATGCGCATTTTGTACACACACGCGTACATGTACATGTGTGTCAAAAAGTGACAGACAACATAATGTAAATATAAATATAAATTATGAAATTAAAAAAAATAGTAAATGGATTAATATTTAAAAATAAAATTAATTCTTGAACAATTATTATTTATTAAAAAATATAAATTTCTTGAGTATATTTATTAAATATTTATACAGAATAATATTTTTAACAAAAGTTTTTTTTATAAGATTTGAAGGCTTATTAATAATATTAATACTATTATAATTAATATAAATACTTTCTTATGTTATTTTTATTATAACAATACTATATTTGTTTAACACATTTTTTGTATAATCAATGAATTTTAGTCTCTTATTTAACATGAAAAAACAGTAACTTTTTTAAATATTTTAAATTTAATTTCTTCACACAAAAAACTTTTAAATCATTTATCTAAATCACAAACAAAATTATAAACTAAAAAATTATCACTTTAAAATCACTTATTATTAAATTTTTTAATTTTGCGGGATTATATTAGACTTTGCTTTTTCTATTAGTTTATTTAATTCACGTTTGCATTCTTCATCACTGTCACTATCACTCGTCTTATTTTCATTATTTAATAAATTGTCCATTTTTATTCTTCTTCTCACATATTAAGAACGAATATTACCGACACACGATACACTATACTGAAAGAAAACCAAAGAAAAGCAGAGCCCCGTGGTCGCTTGAATGTACATACTGAGCGAAGGAGAGAGCGAGACAGAGATAGGGTGGTCACGTGGGAGCAATGGTGCGCGCGCTCTTATCGCTATCTCGTTCTCTCTCCTTCGCTCAACATACATAAGTCTTATTACGCGTTTCAAAAATATAAGTTTCGATGAAGACTCACATGCTAGGCTATATGAAGCGACAAATACATAGCAGTGGCGCTGTTAACTTTTTTTTCTCCTGGCACGTATACAGCCTAGAAGGACGTATAGAATGACATACAGCCTAGGAGGACGTATAGAAAAATGTTAATACGATCGAGAAGGCGCTTGCGCGTATGGAAACCATTTACACGCTGACGATGCTCCGTAGGTAAGAGTCGCCGTACGGGTTAGTAGGCTGAAAATAAATTTTCAGCCTACTAACCCGTACGGCGACTCTTACCTACGGAGCATCGTCAGCGTGTAAATGGTTTCCATACGCGCAAGCGCCTTCTCGATCGTATTAACATTTTTCTATACGTCCTTCTAGGCTGTATAGACATTCTATACGTCCTTTTAGGCTGTATATGTGCCAGGAGAAAAAAAAGTTAACAGCGCTACTGCTATGTATTTGTCGCTTCATATAGCCTAGCATGTGAGTCTTCATCGAAACTTATATTTTCGAAACGCGTAATAAGACTTATGTATGTTGAGCGAAGGAGAGAGAACGAGATAGCGATAAGAGCGCGCGCACCATTGCTCCCACGTGACCACCCTATCTCTGTCTCGCTCTCTCCTTCGCTCAGTATGTACATTCAAGCGACCACAGGGCTCTGCTTTTCTTTTGTTTTCTTTCAGTATAGTGTATCGTTGTGTCGGTAATATTCGTTCTTAATATGTGAGAAGAAGAATAAAAATGGACAATTTATTAAATAATAAAAAAAAAAAACGAGTGATAGTGACAGTGATGAAGAATGCAAACGTGAATTAAATAAACTAATAGAAAAAGCAAAGTCTAATATAATCCCGCAAAATTAAAAAATTTAATAATAAGTGATTTTAAAGTGATAATTTTTTAGTTTATAATTTTGTTTGTGATTTAGATAAATGATTTAAAAGTTTTTTGTGTGAAGAAATTAAATTTAAAATATTTAAAAAAGTTACTGTTTTTTCATGTTAAATAAGAGACTAAAATTCATTGATTATACAAAAAATGTGTTAAACAAATATAGTATTGTTATAATAAAAATAACATAAGAAAGTATTTATATTAATTATAATAGTATTAATATTATTAATAAGCCTTCAAATCTTATAAAAAAAACTTTTGTTAAAAATATTATTCTGTATAAATATTTAATAAATATACTCAAGAAATTTATATTTTTTAATAAATAATAATTGTTCAAGAATTAATTTTATTTTTAAATATTAATCCATTTACTATTTTTTTTAATTTCATAATTTATATTTATATTTACATTATGTTGTCTGTCACTTTTTGACACACATGTACATGTACGCGTGTGTGTACAAAATGCGCATGCGTTAGCAGACGATATCTGTAGTTTACGAACTGTCAGTATGGGTTCGAAATTGCATTTAATTGATATGCAACAAAATAAAATTAATTATTCTGTTAACTAAGTAAGAGTCTTCGTACGGGTTACAAGGCTGAAAAATTTTTTAAGCACCATGAGTGAACCTCGCGTCATTAAAGCTTTCGGCTCATATTTTGTGGATGGATAGAGGCGCCTTAGTCGCTCGCTGCGCTCGCGACTGCGGCCCTACTATCCATCCACAACATATTTTGCCTCAAGCTGTAATGACGCGAGGCTCGCACAAGGTACATAAATAACTAATACATAAGGAGCGAAGGTAGAGTATAATATCGGTGGGTTTTGAAAAAGAAGACCTACTTGCTTTGGAATGCCGATTTTTGCTCGTAGGATTTTTTTTTTTTTTCCCCTTCATTTTAGGAGTCCAATCATAGAGTGAGAGAGTTTTGAAGATGGATTTTGATACAGGCACGATATAAATTGAGTTTTCAGGGACAAGCTTTATGAATTATTACTTTCGCTTTTTAGTGTAATAGATTCTTGTGTACAATAAAACATATGCATACTTTATATGCATACTTTTATATTATATGTATAGTTAAATTTTAGCGAAATAAATGGAAGAGCTTAATGAGATGAGAGAAAAAGAAATATATGTAGTACAAAAACCAAAACACCAATGTATTAATGTAATTTTGATTTAAAAAATAATACTCGAAAAATATTAATAAACTAAATTATAAAATTTTATAAATTTCTTAAAAGTCCAAAGCAATGTACACTAATGATCTACCACTATATTTACAAAGAAAACTAAATTCCATCGAAAAACAAGACGAAAAAAATATCACAAAGCTCTGAATAACTAGCTCCACTTTAAAAGAAAAAATAAAATACGAAAAAAAAAAAAAAAAGAAAAATGTAAAAGCAACAAACTCTCTACCTTGGCTGAAACATCGAACGGCCTGCGAATAACAAAAAAGATCATTTATATCGAGCCACACGGTATCCTTATTTCGAGTTGGCATTTTTGCAACCTCGAAATGTGTGAATCGCTTTAGAAGAAACGCGCATTCTTCTTTCTTTCCCCTTCCAAGTTCTTAACACACGTGAACATAACTACTTTCCCGATCCTTCGCTGCATCTAATCGCCCAACAACGATATTACGAGCTGTGTATACATATGTAAACACATACACATACACACTCATAACAGCGCGTAAAAAACAATGGGAATAGTTATCGAGGGCAACCCCGAGAACGGACTCGCGCTGTGTTTTTTTTTTTCGTCCTCTTTGTTTCTCATTTTATTCGTCGAAAGGGAGAGCGACGATTATCCTAGCAAATTTTATTTTCCTTTTTTTCTTTTTCTTTCGTTTTTTTTTTTTTTTTTTCTTTTTAAGGCCGAATCACAACGGTCATGGGTTCTACTATACTCGAACGGGTTATACATACTACCTGAGCAGGATTTTCAAGGTCTCCTCTTAAATTTACCCTCCTTTTTTATTATCTCTCTCTCTCTCTCTCTCTCTCTCTCTTTCTCTTTCTCTTTCTCTCTCGCTCTCGCTTCGTTTTCGAAAATATTTATGACTTCCTCGAACGCGCCGTACGCCGACGCTAGCTCAACGCACGTGTGCGTTATATAATACGTAATCTGCGAGAGCCCCACAGTATGCGATGTTTCACGGTCACGTGCACGTCCCGAGTGTATTCATATTTGTCACGTATAAGAGAACTTTTCCGAAGAATCATTCTCGCGTAGTGCGTAACGCATACGCAAGCTACGCATGCACGCATGCAAATGCTCGGCACCACGGAACCCCGGAGAAGATGCTTGCGGACGCGTGAAAAACTCGGGACACGATGGTTCCGAAGCTTCTCCAAAGCTATCGAACCTCCTTCCAGTGTTTCTCCTTAGAAATATTAATTTCTCTTGCGTAAAGATTACTCGGAGCGTAAGAAGCGTAAAGTGGAAAGCAGCTGGGAGTAAGGTACTGTTACGTTTAAAACGGATAAATCTCAACCGGGGCTTCTTCATTATTGAGATCGAATCTCATTTTCGCGCTGCATTGTTATAAGCTCGCTCGGGGCTTAATTTTCTTCGGACGCGCGCGAATGTGTTGGCGCGGTGCGCTGTACCGACGATTTTAATATCCAAAGAAAGAGAGAGAGAGAGAGAGAGAGAGAGAGAGAGAGAGAGATTTAAATTTGAAAATTCGCTTCGCGGATTATTGCACGGAAGCGCGAGAACAGTTGAATCGACGTTATCTATGCATGCAATTTCCGTATATTAATTTATGTTTAATACCGAGGTATGATTTATGTTTGGGACTGCCAATTTCATATTGATAATTTTTTTCGATTAAAGAAGTATTTTAATGATGAAGATTGTCGTTAGTGCAAAATTCAATGTATTAACAACTAAGGCTAAATTTGGTTTCTGAAAACGATGAGCGATTCAATTTAGTTTATAAAATCCTCTATAAAAGATTTTTAAATCCAAAATATATGATATATATGAGATGAAATCAAAATTTCTTTAAAAGTTCATAAAGTTAAAATTTAATTAATTTATTAGAAAAAGTTTCCATCTAATTTAATAGTTTTTTAATCGTTCAATTTAATTAAATCATTTTGCAGTTTTAGTAATTAATTTAAACTAATTATAAATTGTGCTAAACGGTTAATTATCAGTCTAATTGCAAACTGTCACTCATAATAAGTACATCAAAGGAAAAGATAATCTTAATTAAAATCACAGGATCCGCAATTTCATCAGCGTCAAATCGACGTCGAATAATCGATTTTTCTATCGCGATTGAGTTTTATCATGCGCGCCAATCGAAGCGACGACGACGACGACGACGACGACGAAACAATTCCTCCGGCAAGAGTTGTCGAGTCCACATTACGATGCAGCAGCAGCAGCAACGTCTCACCGTGTAGACACTGTAACCAGCACTCGGTACAAATGTTTGCCATCGACTCTCCGTCGATTTTCTTCTTCTATCTTTTTCCCTCTTTCTTTCCTTCTACAGAGTTTTCTCAGCCGAAACAAAACAACGTCGAGAAGAATCACCTCCTCGTTCTTCTCAGACGCGTCTGTATACATGTGCATAGAGGCGCGAGAAGAAAGAAAAAAGAAAAAGAAACGATGAAAGAAAGATAGAAAGAGACGCCGACGCATAAAAAGACGCGATAGCGCAACTTCGTTTCGGTGAAAAGTGAAGAAAGGAAGTGCCGATGCGCCTCTCTGGAATGCTAATTGAACAGAGAAAGAGAAAGAGAGAGAGAGAGAGAGAAAGAGAGAGAAAGAGAGAGAGAGAACCTGTCGGCTAAGGAGACAGATAAGGAGCGAGAGAGAAGAAAAAAAAATGGCTGACGGATGAGTGGCGCAAGATTGAAGAAAAAAAAAAAAATATGCGCGGTTTCCCCCAAAGGTACGTATATTCTTCACGGTTATACAGCTACTACTAGTCGCTCGACTATAGCGCGAGGACTTGTATATATGCGTGTGCGGCTTTTTCCATTGGTTACGCGCCTGACTTTTGTCCCTGTCCCAACGATACATCGAGTGTACGTGATGCAGTATACGTTTTTAGGTTTAATAAATGCGCGTTTGTAGATGTATTTATTCGAAAAGAATATTAAAAAAAATAAAAAAAAAAAAAAAAATAAGTAAATTTTGTAAATTGAAAATAATGAATTCGTATTTTTGAGAATGATTTCAATATTGTTATACGATTCGAACTATTATTCGAAATATGAATACTTGCGCATTTATTTTGATTATTTATACATGTATACGAAAATAAAAGATAAATATTTGCATGCAATTTTAAACAAAAACATTTCCAAATTATACAAACTTTTATTTATTTATTAATTTTTGTTTTTTCATAATTTTATAGAAAACTCGAAGCTATCGATTTGCTTTGAAAATTCTTTCTGAGTTAAAAAAATAAAATTATATTTTTATATTTCTAAACGAATGAACATCTCGCTGTACTCATTGATATTTTTTCTCGCAAATTGTCATATTTTTATAGAAGTCTTGTAAAATTTTCTTATACTTTTAGTATTTTATTGAAAATAAATAAACTTAGATATAATATTTTCAGATAAAGAAAAGTTTGTATTTTTTTTTTTTTTCATTCTGAAGAAAAGTATTTCAAATATATAGTAATAAAGCTATACAACAAGTATTATTTAAAAAAAAAGAAAAAAAAAAATTGATAAAGAATAGAATTTTCGAATATTAAATTAAATCGTTATTTTAACATAAAATCTAATTTTAATATTAATAAAAAGTAAATACAACATAACCGGAAACACATATTGATTCAAATATCTGCGAGTAATAAATTGAATCAAACAAAAAAAGAAAAAAAAAAAACGGAAGAAAGAAAAAAGTGATAAAACTATCCCAGCCTCTACCATCGCTCTCGCATTATCAAATAGATTAATTTCCAGAAATTCCCTCCTCTTACCCCGAACGAGCAGCGCGATAACGAGGTAGAACTTCGTTAAAATCGTCCAACTTCATTAACCGCGTGAAAAGCGAGGCCGCAACTCGCGTAAAGCAAACACCGCGAAAAAGAAAAAGAAGGAAAAGAAAAAAGTTCGAAGAAACGGGCGCGAAGAAGGAGAAGCAACGTAGCATTCGCTCTCGCGTAGAAGGAGAACGCGAGCCTCGTAAAATCAGCCGATAAATCGCAATGGGATGGAAGCGCGAGCGACGAAAGCGGAAGTCTCGTTAAAACCGAACGAGAATAGAGATAGAGGGAGAATACCAAGCAGCCCTTTTCGCAGGTGGAACTCGCGTTAACGCATATACGAACGTACGACGTAAGAGAATGGATGGGAGAAAGAGAGAGGGATGCGGTGGCGTTATTATTCATTCTTGACCGAAAATAATGAGCCATAAATTTTCGCGGTCTTACGCGATAAATTTGCCCAGGCGACGAGACCCGCGTTACGGGTTATACTATACGTACATATATACTAGTATATCAGGGAAAGCTCGGAAAAATGTCCGCCGTCATTAAAGTTTCGTACGAAGTCATTTCTCTCTCTCTCTCCCTCTCTCTCTCTCTCTCTCTCTCTCTCTCTCTCTCTCTCTCTCTTTCTATCTCTTCACTCGCGTTTCTTCATGAATGAAAGATCTTAAACTAGTTCCTTTACCATTTTTCCTTCTTTACATTTGCCCGATGTTGTCGGGCTTTTTATTATTTGTGTGCATGCGCGTACTGAAGGTCTAAGTGTTTCGAGGACCGTTAACTTCTAAGCCTTGACGGAATCGCGACGCGCGATATTGAAAAACTCGTATTTCTGTCAATTTTCTTGCATTTACACTGTGTACTTCTTTTCCTTGTCTAGACACACGATCTTAACTAACCGATAAGAAATTCTTCTTTTTTTTTTATTTTTTTTTTTTAATATACGATTATTGAATATATGATCGTGGAATTATTATGTATTAGGTTGGAAACTACGAGATCTGGCTATTAAATAACGATACTGGTTACGAAAAAGGGTTTTATCATAAAAATTATTCTACATTCGAATGCTCCCCTTCAATATAATATGTTACTCCCCTTCCCTCGCCACACACCTTTCCATACGTTTTTTCCATTGATCGAAGCAGTGCTGGAAGTCTTCTTTGGTGAGGGCCTCTAGGAGCTCTGCCGTTTTTTGCTTTACCGCTTCCATCGACTCAAATCGGGTCCCTTTCAAAGCACATTTTATCTTCGGAAAAAAAAAAAGTCGCACGGTGCCAAATCTGGCGAGTACGGCGCGTGTTCGAGCACTGGAGTGCGCTTACCGGCCAAATACTGCTTCACAGATAGCGCGTTATGGGCAGGTGCGTTGTCCTGGTGCAAAATCCACGAGTTGTTCTACGACAACTCGGGCCGTTTCTTACGAACTCGTTCTCGCAGTGTTGCCAAAACTAAAAAATAGTAAGTCTGCTTGACAGTCTGACCCTCTGGAACCCATTCAGTCATCACGATACCGTTAATGTTGAAAAAAACGATCAACATTGCCTTGAATTTTGATTTGGACATCCTTGCTTTTTTGATTCTGGGCGATTCAGGCGTCTTCCAATGCATCGATTGCCGCTTTGTTTCAACATCGTATTGAAAAATCCACGTTTCGTCGCAAGTAATAATGTTTTTCATCAGTCCGGAATCTTTTTTCAACCTTTCAAGGAAATCTGAGCAGATTGCCTGTTGACGCAAGAGCTTTTGGTCAGGAGTCAGGTTTTTTGGCACCAACTTCGCACAGACTTTTGTCATGTGTAATTCCTCGTGTAAAATTTGTCTAACCGTTTCTTTATCGGCGTTTACAGCCTCGGCAATCATCCGGATGCTCATTCGACGATCTGCACGCACAATTTGGTTGATTTTGGTCACTGTTTCCGGAGTTGAAACAGTGACAGGGCGACCTGGGCGTTGGTCATCTTCAGTGCTCACTCAGCCCTCACTGAAGCGCTTACACCAATCAAAAACACGCGCACGAGATAGAGAATTGTCCCTATAGGCCTCTTGCAACAATTTACAGCACTCAGTCGGAGTTTTTTTCAATTTAACGAGAAATTTGAGATTGATACGTTGCTCCTGTTTTTCGTCACACATGGTTTTCGGCACGAGAAAAAAACACGTTCGTTTCAAACCGCTACTGCACAAATACAATAATAGTGACGAGAACGTGTTTTGGTACGTGCATAGACAAGATATCTAGATACCCAACGCACTACTCGTTTTTTTCCCCACCCCTCTACGGCGCCCTCTAGGCGCGCAGTCTCGTTATTTAATAGTCAGACCTCGTATGAAACGGGCGTTTTTTGTTTAATAAAAGACTTTGAATTGTTTATTAACTCTAAAAATAAAGATTTTTTTCAAAAAGGTATATATGGTTTGCACAATCGTTGGCAAAAAGTCGTAGATGCCAATGGAAATTATTTTAATTGAATATAATAAATAATGTGAAAAATTGCGCTTTTCGTTTTTTATTTTCATTCAACGCCCGTTTCATAGTTTCCAACCTAATATTAGCGGTTTTTAATCATTAAGCATTTCGAT
Source organism: Chalcis sispes (assembly GCA_949987625.1). Classification (NCBI taxonomy): domain Eukaryota; kingdom Metazoa; phylum Arthropoda; class Insecta; order Hymenoptera; family Chalcididae; genus Chalcis; species Chalcis sispes. The sequence continues at coordinate 82,860,861 of OX465094.1, forward strand.
GAAGTACTTTTATTACAATTTTCTAAAAATGACTAAAAAACTGTCAAAAAAAAAACTATTTCTCGTAAGCTGCTTGAAATATTTAATTATTATTATTATTATTTTTTTTTAATTTAAGCTCAGTATTTCAAAAGGTAATCTGATTTTAATGAAATATCCTTTTTTCAGAAAATGTGGAGTTCGTTTTATCAAAGAGTAAACTAGGCGAGATTTCACCGATATAAAAATTGATATTTTTATTTTATGCGATGAAAATTTTTTTTTTACTTTTTTAGTTTGAATATTTTACGATATATATCTTTAAATATTTTAAAAGATTTTTCGAATAAATACTAGAATCTTAATTACAAATATTTTAAGCAATTTGATAAGTTTTTTAACGTTTAACAATATACTAAAAAAAAAAAAAGAAAAATTATAAATTTATAAAGTATTTAAATACCTTAATAATAAAAAAATGAAGTACGTTTTACGGTGATAATTGTTCAAAGTGGAGTTACTCGAAAAAAAATTTATCAGGCAAACATTAATGCATAATTTCCTAGGTCAGACTTTTAAATCAAACTTTCACATAAAATCTAAAACGATCTATTGTGAAAGTGTATAATCACCCAATATTCTTTATTCACGAGGCAATTATTTCCAAAGTAGGCTTCGCAAGTTATCGCGCAAAGCCATCGTTCAAACATTCGGATATTAAAAAGATAATCGAGAAGCAGAAATTCGCGTATTCTCCGTAAGTAAATTCTCGAGATATTTTAACGATTTAGAAGCTTGGAGATAAAAATCACATATTGAAAATTAAAGGTAAACGAACAGTTATAAAAAGTGCGATAAAGCAAGCAACAAAGAGATACTGTGAAAAAGAAAACTTTAACTGCAACAGAACTCTTACCTCTGTTTTTATTCTTGCTATCGATGTTACAATAATATCTTACATTATTCTAGATACCGAAAGCCGCTTTGGCTTACTACAATGTGCTATACTGCAGCATTGATTTAAAAAAAGAAAGAATGGTGAATTCTAAATCTATCATTCAAAATTATCGATAAAAGTAAAATTTCTCAACTTACTTTTAACAAAATGACACTCCAACGTTAGATCTCCAACATCGTCTCTTGACGGCAGACTACTCACTAATCGTATCTTTCGCAGTTCTTACATCCGAGTTTTTTTTTCTTTTTTTTTTTTTTTTTCTCTTTACGCTTTATCATTTAAAACATAAACAATATTTTAAACTATAATTATACGCATATAATTATAAACTTGTCTTGTAAACTTTTTCATTCGATGAAAGCGATTTAATCGAAAGTTTTATCGCATAAATTGATTATCCCATCCGCCGAGTAAATTTCAAAGTAACAATCAAACTAAATGCAGCATCGAGAGCAAAAGTTTACAAATGAAGTAATATTACGAATGCATAAACAAAGTAAAAAATAATTACTGTTATCGCTTACTTCTCGACCGTGCACCGCCGGGTACGTTGAATTTTTACGTCAAATATTGATATCGTATGCATATAAGCCTTAATCAATCGACGCGATCATTGCTCGTCGGAAACTTCAAAGCCCCCATTTTTGTCACTAGCTATGCACGATAATTATATTAATCGTTAAGGGCAGTACGGCGCATGTGCGAGTAAAGTTGAATTTTCTTCGCGCTGCAGACTTGGATGTATCGTCGCAGCTTTGATTTGTAAAATTTTTAAACAGCTCGAATATCTCATCGAAATATCGATAATGAACGAAATTTATAAAAGCCTTGACGATTTTTCATTTTTCGACGAAAGAAGTAAAATTAATAAATCGTCGCTAGACGTTTATAATGAAAAATATCATAATGATTTCAAGTATGCGATCGAATTGAATAAAAGAATCGCAAATATCATAGGCATTTGGCCAATATTTCCTCAAGAGAATAAATCATCGAAAGCAAACGTTAAAATTTTTGTTAAAAGAATGAAGAATGCGACTCTTTACTTTCTACTGATGTTTCTCCTTGTGCCTGGAATACTTAACGTTTTATTAGAAGAGCGAAATATAAAGCAAAATCTTTTAAAGGTTTGGAACTTTTAAAAAAAAAAATTAGTGCACACTTACACTTTACTTAATTTTACGATTAACGTATTACTATACTATATACTAGTATATATTAGTTTAAACAATGAATTATACGTATTAAATTTAAATTTTTAACGAATGTTGTCAGAAAAAATCCTAATATTTTTTTCCTAATAATTTGAAAATGTGAAAAAGCATATATTCAGATGGCATCGATGATTCTTAACATCATGGCGCTGGTTAAGTTCACGGTGATGCTGGTACGCGAGGAAAGAATTCAGCAATGTTTAAAGGCGGTAGAATCCGATTGGAAAAACGCCGGTAGCGAGGAATTGCGTTCCATAATGCGCCGTAACGCCGAAGTCGGTCGTCGCTTGACGCGCGTTTGCGCCGTCACTTTTTACTGCGGTGGGCTTTTTTATCGTTTTATCAAAACCCTCCTCACACCTACGGTATACCGAAACGATTTGGCGTTCAAGCCCTTACCGTCGCCGCTTTACAAAGGGATATTTCGCATGAACAGCAGCGCAAGTCCCGCTTACGAGGCCATATTCGCTATGCAAATGATGGGCGGATTCGTCGTACACTCGACGACCATTACGACCTGCAGTTACGCGGCGGTTTTGGCGACTCATGCGTGCGGACAGTTTGACATCGTTGTTTACTTGTTGGAAAAGTTGATAGACGACGACGAAGATAACGGACGATTGACCCGAGCTAGGGACATTGCAGTAGGCAGGAATCTTCGAATTATCGTTCAGCTGCATCTCAAAATCTTACGGTACTGTATTCACCCAGCACTTGTTTACGTTTGTTATTTTTATTTTTAAATATATCGCTATTTATTTAGTTTTGTTGGAGATTTTGAAGATTTTTTGCACGAAATTTGCTTGGTAGAAATTGTCGGAGGGACAATGATGCTGTGCCTTGCCGGTTATTACTTTATCATGGTAAATAATAATAAATTATCTCCCATAACGCGTCTACATTTTATTATATTTTTATGAGTTAAAAGTTTGCCTTTTATTAAGGATTTGAAGAAAAATGACGGTCTTGCACTTTTCACTTATACCGTAATGATTACGGCCATTACAGCATTGATATTCACGTACTGTTACATTGGTGAATTGGTAACGAAAAAAGTAAGAGATTTAAAATCTATTAATAATTTCAATAAATAAAATAAAAAAGAAAATTTCATCAAATATTTTATAAAACGATTTTATAAAGGCACAAAATGTTGGAAAAAGTGCTTACATGATAAATTGGTATGATTTGCCGCCAAAAAAAGGATTATACATTGGATTAATTATCTCAATTTCTCGTTCTCCTATTAAATTAACCGCTGGAAAAATGCTCGAACTCTCTATGTACAACTTTGGATGTGTAAATATCAATTTAAAACAAACAGTTATAAAAGCAAAGACTCTGCAATTAAATGAAAAATTTACAGTAATTCATTTTTTAAAAATAACATTTATATATATATTTATTTCAGATAATGAAGTCTGCCACCGGATACTTGAATCTACTGCGCACAATGGCTGATTGATCTTTAATCATTTGAAATGTTAATCCTATTATTTATTGAAAATAAAGAGTAATTATTTAAAGATATAAAATTCATCGATGCTTTTTGTGCTCTACTAATTGGAGAAACGACAAATCACGGCGTGTGGGTTATATTTGAAAATAAAATGGACAGCGAATGAGTCAAATGAGAATATAAAAATTTTTTGGCAATCAAATGCTATAAAATTTTTTATAAACTAACAATATCTAATATACGCGCTGATTCCACGCAAAGATTTACGCACAGACGGCTAACGATTCGAAACGAGCTCAAATACTCAAGAGTCCAAGAATCGCTGCTTCATCCGCACTTTTATATATTCCCAAACAATACTTGCATGCTTAATCAAGGAGTCGGTAAGAAAAGCGCGCCGCTTCCGTGTAAAGACGCGAGATTTGCAAACGCGGAAATAGCGCGCTGCAAAGTTATTCGCATTATACGAGTCGCTGGGAGATGAACTCGTTCATCGTGATGGCGCATTTTGTGTGTTTTTTTTCTTTCTTTTCTTTTCTTTTCTTTTCTTTTCTTTTTTTTTTTACGTAAAGTAAACGGACGCGAAAATGGTAAAAAGTAAAACGATTCGAGTTTTATCGTTACATGGTTTATGTTTATAGAGTTTGCCAGTTTATAGAGTTTGCGAACGAAAGCTACGGCAACGGAGAAAGAATGAAAAATACGTTAAGGTATTACGCTCCCTGTGAAAAATCTATAAAGTTCCCGTAATAAAATAATGGTGCGCGGTTGAGGTAAAAGAAGAAAGAGGAACATACTCCTGGCCGACATCTTCTTCCAAGGTACAGATAAAGCCGACCTCGTAAATCAACCGTGCCACGACGTTTATCGCTTTTACTTAAGGCGACGGCTATTACCGGGAGACTCCGGAGGCTGTACGCGTAGTGATATCGTTCGAGTTGCAGTTCGAGCTAAATTCTTCGTGGATTGTTCAAATATTGAGCCTTTGCCCTTAGCTACATTAGTTTCCGCTCGGTAAATTAAACAATATCGGATTGTTCGACCGTTTGCACGTTACATCTGCTCCTCTGTGATATTTAAAGTTATGAGTTTCATAATGTTACTCGTTTAATAAAATTAATAGAGAGAAATTAAAAATTATTTCAGTTTCAACGTGAAAATATGAATAGTAAATATATTAAATAAAAATTTTAAGTTTCTAAATGTTCAAAAAATAAAAATCAAAATTTATTCAAAATAATATTGTTCCTTTAATGAAATTCTCTTAAATTTATTTTGTTGGAAACGTTAAACAAAATATTGTTTATTTTTTAATTGATCTTTTCTTTTTTCTTCGATCTCAGAACCGCAAAGATAATGGTCGGAAAAAAGTGCAAACAACCAATTAGAAACGTATAAAGATATCAATTGTTCTCAGTATACATATATATTTATATTTAATAGATATGTTTGATCAAAGGAGCGTTAATTTGCGAGCTCGGAGGATCGCGAGCCAGCGAAGTAAACAAGATCGCGCGGCATCGTTGAAGCCAGGCTACAACACAGGCACGAATGATCGTTTAACGTATACACGATACAGCGCGGCGGATTAACGCATTGTTGTAATCGTCCGCTTTAGAGTCCGCGCGTGGGAGATTTCTCGCTTCGTGAGGACAACGAGCCGTTTTACATTCGCGGTCTATACATATAAACGTGTACGTATGTAGATATGCAATCGCGGTGTACTCTTCGCCGTCCTCGAGTTTCGAACTCGCACGCGACATCTTCGTTACTCTTGGCTAATAACGATTTAACGGTTCAGATATCCCGTAACTTCCCGCGCCTACCAGCCGGCTTTACTTCTTCCTTCTTCTGCGTAGTTCGCATCCCCGATAATCCGATGCGCGTTACAGTTGCCGCTCGCAATAATAGTTCCCCTTTCGAACAGAACAGATAGAGACGGAGAGAGAGAGAGAGAGAGAGAGAGTATTTCGCTACGGCGCTGATTTTAATACTCGCTTAATCATAGTATGCGCGAGCAAACGTCGACGTTTTATTTTCTTTTTCTTTTTCCTTTTTTTTTTTTATTTATTCCTTTTTACGCGACGTTTACGAGCTCTTTGTTTTTGTTTTTCCTTTTCTTTTGCTTGAATTTTATATGGAAGCGAAGGAAAAACGCGATCGACGAAAGTCGAGTAAGACTTTTTACCGGCTTCGCCGATTAGTTACTGTTATCGATCTATTAAGTAAACGATTATTAAGGCTAACGTTACCGATCTTTGCCAGATCTTTGCATGCAATTATCGAAATCGTCAATGAAGCATTTCTGTTTAAACAGTATCGTGTATCTTTTCTTTTATCGTATGCATTTTGATTGCATCGGCAATACAAGATTAATAGCTTGTTTCGAGCTTATTTCGATTTTATTTTTTCCTTGTTTAAGGATAACATTCCGGCCGAGTTTTATGTTCGTTGTCGTTCGAAGAGGATACATTTTCTATTTACCGAAACTACATGTTAACTTTTTACCTGACACAGATTGAATCTTTAAATTTTACTACTTTACGACTTTAACTACTTGTTTTATGTACTTGGACTCTAACTAATTACACGATTAAAATGCAGCGTTTGCCAAGAAATATAATGGCTAAAATAAATTAAACGCCACGTATTCTACGATTTCGCGAAACTTTCTTATTGTTTAATTTTGACATAAATATTGTCCCAAGATATAATCGCGCAATTACAATTACAATATTATTAACTTTCTCCTTTTTATCTCAAGTGAATTGAACATAAAAGAAAAATAACAAACTTTCAACTTTATTAATATAATTAATATAATTATAAAGCAAAATTATAATTAATAAGAAAATTACCAAGATTGAATTAAAAGTTAAATTTAAAAAATATAAAATGTAATGAATGTGATTCGGTATGAAAATATATATGTATAATAAGTTCTGTTTTGAGCGCACAAAAAAAAATTTGACTAATAAGAAAAATCCACGTACATAAATATAGTGTCACGGTAAAAAAAAACAAAGAGATTTAGCTTTCCTCGCAAAAACATCACAATGCGCGACGATTCACGAATTGTATACCGTTTGTATGCAAATAGCCATCATTTGTACGATCGCTTACCGCATATTATACAGTTCAGAGAAAGAAAAAGAGACATATTCATTTGTCCAACAATGACATTATTGCCACGGCTCGACAAAAGTAACGACGAGCTTTTTCATCGACATTTCTCCGCGCATCACTAATTTTCCGCGCAATAAATACTATATAATTCTACAATTGTGCAAATAAAAAATTACGCATAAAGTTTAAAATAAAAAAAAAAAAAAAAGACGCGCTAAATCATCGTTATGCAGTTTATCATAAAAAGAAAAAGAAAAAAATAAAAATGCTAACTAACTGAGACGATTACGCGGTGAGCGACAGCTCGGATTTTTACGAAGAACCCGCGCGTAACGCGATGAAGAATTAGCGGTGTGAACGGATGGCATGTATACACATGCATCCGCGCGAGTGTAAAAGGGAGTAATGCACTTTGACAAACGGTACCGGCAGATTCCCCGGTTGTCATTTGCATCGCCGCGGCGTGCGGGAGACGAATAACGTTTTCTACCGCTATTACAATCCTCGTTCTGAAAAGTAACAGAGAGGGGGAGAAAGAGAGAGAGAAAGAGAGAGAGAGAGACGAAAAGTATATATAAACACAATTACTTTGCTTTTCTTTTGATACTCATTTCGCAGGCTATTCTATCCATCGGTGCTTCCTCGCTTTACTTTTCGCATATATGCATATTCATAAACATGTATAGGTGAGCGAATATTCGCGATGTTTATGAATACCGTATTAGTCTATTCCCAGTCGTACATATAGTTATATGTACGCAACTGAGCTGTTACACAGCTGAATACATCAAGCAGCGATCGAGTAACTGTTAATCTAAGACGAGATGCACTCTACAAACGTAAGGTACGATGCATATGTATGCATTTACGAATTGAGAAGAGTTCGCCAATTTCGAGATACAGCGCTTATAATTTTCAACCGTTTCGTTGCACGAGTACACACGCACACACACATACACACACACACACACGCGCGCGCGTAAATATAATGCACTTGCGAATAAATGTGTGTAATTATTTACCTTTTCTCCCACTCTCTTTTCTTCATTTAGCCCTGGAAAATTACTAAGCGAATTAAATAAGTGTTTACCCGGTTGCCTCGTCAATGTATTCATAGTTTGCATAGTTGAAAATGATATATACCTTCAATTTTTATAATTTTATAAACTATCGTTAACTTTCTATGAACAATTAAATCTTCTTTTTACGAACTTTCCAGTGTAATTACTTTCTTTGTGCAAAAAAATTATGTGATTCTTTCTTTTTGTGTATTAGTAAAAGCTTATTAATGGTTAAGAATCAATTACAATAATAGGTATGATAATTTTGAGAAAATTTAAAAAACACATTAAAATATCACTTCTATGGAAATAATAAAAAAAAAACACCGTAAAAATGTAAGATGTTTTTTCAAAATATTAATATCAAATATTTGTTAAATATTATGAAAATGTTCACATAAGTATGCGCATATAGTAAATTTTTTTTATTAATAATAACTAAAAATCAAACACGAAGATATAATAAACCCATATTGATTAAAATACTCATCTAAAAATACTGCCGCAATTATCATTTTTCTTAAAAAAATAATTCGTAAATAAGTCCTGCGTTTGAATCTTCAGGTGAAAAAACTGTTTGAGCAGAGTCAAAATATAAATAAACAAGCAAATATAAATAACAGAGTCAAATATAAATAACAACCAAAAATAGTAAGCCTATATGAAATGCCTGCAGTCGATTTAATCTAAATAAAACCTAGCAGATTTTTTATCTTAAAATAGGAACACTAGAAAAATAACTTGATATTTGAAAGAATAGACGAATTTAACGTATAGTGGGCTAATGTTCAAAATGTTAAAGAAAAGAAAAATTACATCTTAAAATATACTTTTAAAAGATTCATCTAATCATTTTTTAAAATCTAAAATGTTTTTTTGAATTGAAAAAGTTAGATTATAAAAAAAAAAATTTATTTCTTATAAAAATAGATGAAATTCTTGGTAAACTTGAAAATAACACAATGAAATCTTGAAATAGAATTTAAAATAGCGTTAGAAATACTTACAGATTATGTTGACACATCTATAATTCTAAAATATGTAATTATTTTTAATTTATTAAATAATTTGTTAAAATGTTATGAACATTTATTACGTAATATCCGGTTTTTTAGTCTTCAACAAGTGCTGCCATCAACGTTCTTTGCCAAAATTAACCTTAATAAAAGGTACAAGTTTGGTTAGAAATCATGGCGTTAGTTTCTACCAGAACTATTCTTTATCCCGGTAAGATTAATTTACGTATTTATTTCAAGATTTTGTTTAAAAGTAACTTAATTTAAACCGATTTTAATTATTGTTTAATATTAATCAAACATTTCAATATGTATATTATTAATTGACATTGCACACGTAACCTCGTGGAAGGGAGATCAGTACTTCATGAGCTTTTCCGTATTAAATATTTTTTTACATTTTCAGCATTGCGGCAAACTGTGCGACAGCTTAATTTTAGTAGACAACTTACTAAATACGTAAGTTTTTCTATTTTGTTTTTTACATTTAATATAAACATTTCGTGTTTATGGACATTCATGAATTCCAAATATAACATTTTTAATAAAATTATTTGATATGTATTATTTTTTATTAAAATTTTATATCCAATATATAATTGCTGTTAAAATGTTATAGAGTAATTTAAAAACTTGTATTCATTTATTATTATAGCATCGTCATAATCAATTATGTTGTCAACTTTATTTACCAGCAGTTAAAGCACAAAGATTCTATGCCGAAAAAGTTGTATTTTCAAGAGAGAAACCTCATATCAATGTAGGTACTATTGGTCATGTTGATCATGGCAAAACTACATTAACTGCTGCTATAACAAAAGGTATTATATCACACATAATCAAATTTATATTTTAAACATTTTTTTTTAAGTTTATTTTCTTTACAGTTTTAGCAGAAAAAGAATTAGCAAAAGCCAAAGAATATAGTGATATTGACAATGCTCCAGAAGAAAAAGCTCGTGGTATTACAATTAATGTGGCTCACGTTGAATACCAAACGGAAAAAAGGCACTATGGACACACAGATTGCCCTGGACACGCCGATTATATTAAAAATATGATTACTGGTACAACGCAGATGGATGGTGCTATTTTAGTTGTTGCTGCTACTGATGGTGCAATGCCACAAACAAAAGAACATTTACTTCTTGCAAAACAAATTGGCGTTGAAAAAATTATTGTTTTTATAAATAAGGTAAAACTTTCAATTTTATATTTATAAGATTATTAGTATTGCTAGTAGAAAATTTTACATAAAGATACATAATACAAAAATCTACTTAAATAACCTTCACTATTAAATTATTTATTAAATTAAATATACCTAAAACTTATCTTCTATTATATTAATCAAAATTATAAATTTTGAAATTAACAATATTCTTGTAAAAATATTTAATATTTTCTTGAATTTTTCAATAACATTTATTAAAATATATGTTGTAATATCTTTAGTAAGATTAATTTTTTATTCATCTTTGAAGTTTTTAATTTTATGATATTCAATTGCATAATTTAGGTTGATGCAGCAGATGCTGAAATGGTAGAACTTGTGGAAATGGAAATAAGAGAACTTCTGACTGAAATGGGTTTCAATGGAGAAGAAACTCCAGTTATAAAAGGAAGTGCACTTTGCGCAATGGAAGGAAAAAATCCTGAAATTGGAGCTCAGGCTGTTTTAAAATTATTAGATACTGTCGACAATTATATACCTATTCCAGTTCGTGATTTGGATAAACCTTTCTTGTTACCAGTTGAAAATACATACTCTATTGCTGGTAGAGGAACAGTTGTATCAGGAAGATTAGAACGTGGAATAATAAAAAAGGGCATGGAGTGTGAATTTTTAGGCCACAATAAACAAATAAAATCTACAATAACTGGCATAGAAATGTTTCACAAAATTCTTGAACAAGCTGAAGCTGGTGATCAATTAGGAGCTTTAATTAAGGGTGTGAAAAGAGATGAACTTAGAAGAGGAATGGTTATGTGCAAACCAGGTAGCATGAAGTCTTATGATCAGTTTGAAGCACAAGTATACATTTTAACTGAATCTGAAGGAGGAAGAAAGAAACCATTAGCAGATTTGATGCAACTTCAGATGTTTAGTAAAACGTGGGATTGCCCATGTCAAGTCACTGTTCCAGAAAAAAATTTAGCAATGCCTGGAGAAGATGCAAAGTAAGAAATTTAAGTTTTTATAGAAGTTGTTATATTTTACACAATTAAAAATAAAATTTAGTAATTGATTTTTTATCTATAAAATAAATTTCAATATACTATGTAATAAGAACATACTGAAAATTATACTATAAAACACTTTTTTATTATAGGTTAGTTTTAAAGCTTCATAAAAAAATGGTTGTCGAAAAAGGTCAACGTTTCACTTTAAGAGATGGTGTAGTTACAACTGGTACTGGTGTAATTACTAATATCCTTCCATTATTAACTGAAGAAGAAAAATTCTTACTTGCTGAAGGTAAGAAAGGTCTTGAGAAATTGAAAAAGAGACAAAAACAAAATTAACAATGTAAATAAAAACTGTGTGTAACAAAAACTGAACCTTGCTATTTAGAATACTTGTATTGTAGTATTTTATATTAAGTTGAAAAAATGTCTGGCTTGTTTATAAACTAAATGAAACATAAGTTTCTAAATTTAAAGACATTCCTTTTAAAAAATTTAATAAATTTATTATGTTTCAAAATATGACATTTTTTTAATTTAAATGAATTTATAATTTGAATAAATATAACTTTTTATAAATCTGTTGTATCTTTTATATTATTTATTTACTCTGAAAAATCTATAAAATTTAGATTTTTAATTTTTGTAATAATAAATATTTAAATTTTAAAATAATAACTGAGTGTAATATATGCATATTATTTAAAATAAAATTCTTTAAAACCACATACTTTTATTTTAATATTTATAAATATTAAAAAAAAAAAAAAAAATCGTTTTTAACTTAAAATTAAATGGTAGGTATAATAAAATAAAAAAAATATAAATTAGCAGTGTTTCTTATTTATTGAATTCAGACAACATTACAATCTGTTAAAGGTATTCTTTCAATCAGACTCATCCACGACGAAAACAGAATCTATGTCGTTAAACTCGTTTCAGTCACTTCAATCATACATTCAGTGAAATAAGATTTCAGTTAACGCGTTAAATAGAAATATTCACACACACACGCACTTCACGTGATTCTTTATTTAACTTCAATGAGATAATCTCGAAACAACATGCATCAATAATTTTTTTAAGAAACAAAGCTATGTAGTACAAAAAGCTTTCATTTTATAATTTAAAATGATATGAATTATACAATTCAAGGCGCGTAAAAATATTAAATTGTTTTTGGTTTATTACAATTCATTGTGACATATTTCAAATTGTATTAAACTTCATTTGGACTTTATAATTAAGAAAAAAAAAAAAAAATCGATGTTACAAAAGAAAAAAGTTTGTAAATGAAATTCATACAATTAACAATACATCTTAATTAAAATAAACCTAATTATTTACTATTTTTACAATTACTTTTTATAACAAAATAGATACCGTAAAAATTTAAACACAAGTTTAATATCATTGAATGAAGTGACAATATTTATAATTTATTTTTTTGCATGAAAAATAACTTTGTTCTGATTAAAGACAAAAATGCATTGACATGCACAGACCACTCATATTTGTGAAATAGGCCCTGCCTCTATTTTTGAAAAATAACTAAAGATCTTCATCATCTTCTGGAAGTGCTGTCTCCTGTGCTTCTTTAAGATCCTTTTCAATTTGTTGTTGCCATTGTGGATCCATTGTGACTTCTGGTGGAAGAAGAGCTGGCATAGCAACGAATTCCAAGTTAGGATCACCAATCAGTTTTCGTGCAAGCCAAAGGAAAGGTTTTTCAAAGTTGTAATTGCTCTTTGCACTTATATCATAATACTGTAAAAATTTAAGATAATACATTATCAACAAAATCAAAAAACAATATTAATTAAACTAACAAATAAGTTTTTAATCAGCTTAGAGGGACAGATAACTGTCATCATATAATGTAAGAATTCTGATTCATCATATATTCTTATTTTTATAAAAAGGAAGATTCATGTAATAAATTATATATGTTAAAAAATAAAATAAAATACCTGAAGGTTCTTCTTTCTGTGGAATACAATGCTCTTTGCTTTAACTTTTCTGTCTTTAATGTCCACTTTATTACCACAGAGGACAATTGGAATATTTTCACAAACTCGAACTAAATCTCGATGCCAGTTAGGTACATTTTTGTACGTCACCCTAGACGTAACATCAAACATAATTATCGCACACTGACCCTGGATGTAATAACCATCTCGAAGACCACCAAATTTCTCCTGGCCAGCAGTATCCCATACATTGAATCTAATAGGACCTCTGTTTGTGTGGAAAACAAGAGGATGTACTTCTACTCCTAATGTTGCAACGTACTTTTTCTCAAATTCTCCTGTTAAATGCCGTTTGACGAATGTTGTCTTTCCAGTACCTCCATCACCAACAAGTACACACTTGAAAGTGGGAGCTTCAACCTCTTGCGACATACTCTTAAAGTTTTGAGCACTTAATCAAACGTAAATAGCTTCAAAATCTAAAACAAAAAAAAATTATTTTATATTAGTAGAGAAAATTTAAGATATGTTAATCCCAACGTGTCAAAAATAATGCCTTAGATGTCCATTTAACAGAAACTCAACAATAATGCAATAAATAAGAAAAATATTGTCTCAAAATATCATTAAACGAAAATAATGATTTGAAAAAATGAAAAAATCAACCCTCTTCCAAAGTGACGCAAGAGCTCCAACACTAGAAATGAAATATTTCCCAAAATTCTCGAAAATTCGCTGAGTAAAATCACGCGTCGATTGCGTGACGAAGGCGTTTATACATTTTTTTTTTTTTTGTGCAACCGCATCTTTATGAAATTTATTAATGCGACAAAGAAAAAGTACCTTTTGAAAATAATACTACGTAGCAGATCAAAATCCACGCCGAGAACAGGAAACTCGATCACGGTATAGCGCAACGGATGTCCGAGAAGCCGCGTGCAACGAGCAAAAGAGCGGCTAGCCGCGCACACAGACGTACACCGATGGGATGAGATGCAAGAATGGCGCCGATGAACGGTTGGACATCTAGCCGTTAAAAGAACTCGGAAAAATTGTCAATAAATAGAAATTGTTTGATATATGCGACTAAATTGATTTAATTGAGCAGATGCGCGTGAAAAATAGGAAATTCGGCGGGTTTTAGATGCCGGTTGCGGTGAAAATTTCGCGGGAAGCAGCGTGGCACGTGAAAATGGACGTAAGAACTTACCGCTCGGCACAGTCGTTTAGGCTCAGTATGGCGTTCCCCGAACGGCTAGCGGCCCCGAGCGGCTTCTATCTCGACCAACTGCTTCAACATCTATATGATTTAATTTGAACTTATAAATTCTTTATATTTTAAAATATTAAAAAAAATCAATTTTTTTTTATATTTTATTGTTTTTTTCAAAATAATTAATAATTTATTTAGAAAAAAAAGGCTAAAAAAGAAAATAATGTAGCGACATCTATCACGAACAACGACAGTGCCGTACGAAATCGGGCGTAATGGGTGTTAGATGAGGAGTCAGCCTTTACTTAGCGCAAAATTCAAAATAATTTTCTTAACATATTATTTTTTATTAAAAATAATATTATTTTTCAAATAAGTTTTAAAAATTATCCATGATTAAACAATGTTTTAATAAATGAATGAAGGTTGTTTTAAATTATTTTTATAGAAAAGATGTTTCCCTAATAAAAGAATTTTAAATGTTGAAATTAAAGAAAAAATATCCAATATTATCATAAAAAATAAGCGATAAATTTAAAGCGAAAAATAATAATATTTACTTCAACAGGTATACGACATTTTTAAGGTACAACGAGAAAAAAAGGCAGAAAGTAATGAGCAGCGCGCGTAGGCGCATCTTCGGCGCCGCCTCTTCGTTTACGGGGGTGTTCCAAATGTTGACGTCAGCGGCGCATGCGCGCGCCGCCGAGTACAGCACTGCAGAGAGAGCAGAGGCGAGTTCGCGAGCCGTATCGATTTTACGATCGTGTCTCGCTCTCGCGCGGTGTAGTGCGTCCGTTTCCTTTAGTTTTTAGTGGCCGCGGTACGTCTCGTTCTCTTGTGCATGGATAAAACTGTGAATGGGATTAGCCGCTGAGTGCACCGCTCCGCACGACACCGCTGACTCAACGGAGTAGCAGTAGAGCAGCAGCTCCTCGTCGACACTCGCCATGACCAAGGATAGATTAGCAGCACTCGTCGCGGTGAGTTTCGACTTTTCGCTTCAGCTCTCTCTCGCTCCCTGAAAGCGCACGTACTTGTCTGCGCCTCCGTCCTCTCTCGCTGTCTCTTTCTTTCTTTCTTATGTCTAAACCCATGTCCGATGTCATTCTTGCCTCGCCTCTTTTTCATTATGTTCTGTTTTTTACTCTCGAATCGGCCCGGGGTTTGTCAACCGAGGAGACTTGTGTGGCTTGTACGCGAGGCCTACGAGAATGAAATATATCTGGGCTAATGCGAGGGAGGAGAGCGCATTACTTTTTACTGACCGACTTGGCTAAACAATTGAATACGCGAATGAGAAAAAGAGAGAGAGCGAGAGAGTGATAGCTCCGCTGTCAAAATCGCGCGCGCCGTCACGTTCGTTCGTTTAGCTCATCAACGGGGAACGAGGCAGTCACGGGATGTCAGAGCGGGGAAAACCAATTCGAATTTCCCGCGACCTTGATTTTCAACTGGCCTTTTACGTCCCTCTCACTTTTCTTAGATAAGGATTCCCGGTTCTGTCGGCTGAATCTCACGATAAAGATTGAAACTACGCTCCAGGATTTTTCCATCTCTCTCTCTCTCTCTCTCTCTCTCTCTCTCTCTCTCTCACACTTTATCCCTGTTTTATCCTTTTATTTTCGAGTAAGTTATATAATAACCGGTTAATTCTTTAATTTGTATTTTTTTTTTATTAACGCGAAAAATCAACTGCAGCAGTTACACATTCGATTGATGTTTTGAACGCTGCAGACGTTAAATGAATACGATAAGCCCGGAGTCCTTGTCTACATTATCTTCTGCTATTCTCTGGGTAACCGCCCTTAATTCTTAGAGCGCTCGTACTCGTATCTTACTACTAAAGTCACGCGGGAATCTCGCAGATTTAATTTGAAAAATTTGGATGCTCGGAAATTTTGTCAGATAAAAAGATCGATCTAGAGTAAAAATTGTCCAACTTTCTGTCAACCTGCAGAACGATATTTTTTCTCTAAGGAATAGAGCGAATAATCAGTTTCATTGAACAAAGCAGTGGCAATTTTTCCTCGATCGTGTCTCTATTATATTCATCAATTTTCTCTCATGTTTTTACAAATCATGTTAACAATGGCATACTGTCGTGTCCTTGATTCAATAAGTTTTGTTCTTCAAAACCTAAAACATTGAACGTTAATCGTTTATTAAACACAATAATCAGATACTGATGCAATAGTTAAATATACCTGTTACATTGCATTTGGTTTTACGTAGACGTGTGTGTATGTGTGTGAGTATACGTGTATCTCTGTTGCTTTAACAGCTTTTTGTTTTTCGAGTAGAAGTTTGTTATATCCATGAAATCGACACTTTTGTCTATTGATTTATAAACCGAGTGAAATTTCAACCGACAATCATGCTAAAAATCCATTCTCTCATTCTATCTCAAATCTAGTTTGTAAAAATTTGATTCTCGACGCGCCACCTTTATCTCAATTCCTCTCTTTCTTTCTTTCATACATACGTATGCATATATACATATCGACTCGATAAAAATTCATCGGGAGTCAAGAAATAAAGAGGGACAATTTTTTTTAAAGAACGTCGCGTATTACACATGTAAAACGCAATCGATCGCCGGGTGTCCGCGCAAGCGGCGGCGGCGGCAGTGGCGATGGTGGATTCGCTTCACCGTCTTTCTGCAGCGAAGGCAGCAGAGAGCAGCTCTCTTCTTCAGCAGCATCGAAAATTGGAAATTCAAGGCGGCACCGTTAGCGCGCGCTGGCTGTCAGTCGCCGGCGTCAGCGACGGGCGGCCCCTAGCCGGTCCTCTCTATTCTATCTCTATATTTATACATACATACACACACGCGCGCGCGCGCGCGTTATATATATATATATGCATGCGTGGGTATACAGACACACACACACACACACACACACACATATACACCTATTTAGCGTAACTATATATACGTTTTACCCGCAGCAGCGCACGCTCGTGACAGGTGTTCGTTCCGGGCCGACGTCACCGCTCGCTTTTGGAATCACCGCCGATGATGATTCGATTTTCGTCGTAGACGACGCGAGTCTCTCTCACCGAAAAATTTCCATCTCTCTTTCTCAAGGCTTCTCGTCTCTTTAATTTTGTTTTTCTCGTTCTCTTTTTTTCCACTCGAGTGCGAGTGTAAAGCGTTAGAATTTTCAGAATTGCTCGAATGCAGAAAGAGAGAATTTTTTCTAGAGTCGCCTTGGGAGCGATTGTATTTTTAACAGTGCTGTCATGTGTTGCGCCTGAATAATCGCGAACGTTTCTTAGCTCGTTCCTTCAATGACGGAGACTTAGAGCAAGAAGCTGAGTTATGTATGAATTTTTCGTTCAAAAAGTTATGCGCAACGCTGCAAATCAATAATTCATAGATTTTCTATTTTCATGTTTTCTGGGTTTTTTCTTTTTTTTTTTTTAATACTTTTTTATTTTCACTATCAAAAATTTAGAAAAATTTTAAATTATAATTGCTTATATTGCAATTTTTAATTTATTTGACAGTTAAATTAATTAAAAAAAATTTTAATATTTGAATAAGACACTCGGGTGAAGGAAATTCAAAAAAAAGTTTAAATAAATTGTGTTTAATTCATCGGGTGAAAATAATTTATTTTTTCTTATTCATATAGTTTATTCATTCTAAATAAATATTTGCATTCATAAATTTAAAACATATTAAATTTGATTAAATTAGTATTAATAATAATAAACTAAATTTATTAAAATTAGACTTATAACAATCCGTAACATGTATTTTCATTTTCACAGTGCAAAAAAAAAAGTGTAGAAATGATTCAGTTTAACAAGAATGTGATTTAATCACATTGCTGTACACTGGTTTAAAATAACAAAAGGAAAATGAAAAAGCAAGATACTAATCACATTACAAGTTTTAAAAACATATACGTTCTTACTGCTGTATGCTCGCGTGTAATTAAAAATTGCATAATACCGAGAGAGCAAGCATAAAAATCGCTCTCGTTGAATCGAAGAGAAAAGGAAAAAGTGAAAAAATAAAGAAGAAAAGCAAGGCAGAGATTAACAGGGCAAAGCTTCTTACAGTTTGTAAACGTGTTAAGAATTTCGCGCGGGAATCGATCGAACGCGCCAAAAAGGGGAAGTCGCTGGATGGTATATGGAAAGGGAGGAGGGATGCTTCGATGACTTCCAAAGAAGAAATCGTCTTTTATGTTCTGGCATCGTCGTCGTCGTCGTCGTCGTCGTCGACGTAATATATCGGGGCCGCGTGTTCGGTCGCTTTCCATCTCCTCTTCGTCGCCGAATAAAAGAAAAAACCGATGGAGGAAGGTCGCGCGCCGGGTCGGGAACCCGTGCATTTCTTTTTTTCTTTTTCTTTTTTTTTTTCTTTTTCGCTATATACACACATATTGCGATATAGAGGCCGAGGACGAAGCGTCGCCGCTTTTCAAAAAAGAAAAAAAATACGATATAAAATGAAAGAGAGGCAACATTTTTTTTTTTTTCACCTTTTATCCACACTCACACGTTAAGCCTCGTGGTTTCGAAAAATGTCGACCTTCAATTCAATGAATTGCCCGCGTTCACGCACACATGGACACACGGGTACATCTTTTATCCGTTGGCTCATATACTAGTAAACTATCGCCTTCGTGTATAACAATTATACACAGTAACGTGATTCCAAAAAGTCGTGAGTTACAACAAACGGGCACATATATGCACGCGTATATATGTACGTGCGTACGCACGTTATCACGTGATACGATTCATCGGATGTAAACGTTCTTTTCGTGTATATAACCTTGATTCTGTAAAATAGAGATAATTCGAAATTCTTTTTATCAATTTAAATTTATGCGTTATATGTGAGTTTTGTTTTTATTTGTTTTTTGTTTTTTTTATTCACAGAGCGTAATCTGCTGGTAATAATAATAGCTTTTTATTTCGTTATCTCATACAGTTCTGAATTCTAATGATATCGCTTGTGATATTTAATCAAGGTGATTTAAACGTTGTAATTTTTAAAATTGTAAAATTTTACATAATATAAAACTTCAGAAGCGCTGTTAAAGTTAAATTTATAATTATTAAAAATGTTTAATTCCTCAGAGGATGAAAAAAAAATATCAACACATATCATAAGCCAAGAAAACAATGTTCAGCTACAGCATAAAATGATGAGAATTTCGGATAATTAAGCTAATTGAATTGCGCAATAACAAAATCGTTATTAGCTACGCTAATTTATTTTCCATTGTTTTTATTTTTAGCCACTGTTTTTGAGCATCTCTCAACATTTTTTCTCTCGTTTCTCTCTCTCTCTCTCTCTCTCTATCTCTCTCTCTCTCTTGTTATTCTGTATCACAGCAAAAGACTCTACGCGAATGTTTGCTCTTTCTCTTGCTTTCCTTTTCCCACGCAGTCGTGTGCCTCTCATGTATATCCTCGTACATATTTGCATGTAATCTGTCACGAGAGGGAAACGCCTAAGCTATGCACGTATATACCTAATGCGTGTACACTCGTGTATGTGTACATGTCTCGGGTATGACTATCTTCGTATCGCTCTTACTTGCGCGTTATTTAATGAGGCAGTGCTCGCTATGTACGAATGACTCATTCAGTCGAGTCTCGCTCTTTACCGCTCAAGTTTTCTTTCTCTCTTTCCTTCGTCTCTCTGTTGTCTGAACCTGTACGTTTCTTCATCGTGCATATTTAAGTGTATGTATGTACGTGGGAGTAGCTTTAAGAGAGATTTACAGTTCTCTAACTCAGACTCACTCTCTCTCTCTCTCTCTCTCTCTCTCTCTCTCTCTCTCTCTCTCTTTCTCTTTCTCTTTCTCTGTTCCTTTGCCTCTTTTTCTTGGCAAGTTTTCTCGGTGCTCTTGCAGTCTAAAAACTCAAACTGCGCGCGAGTCATTTGCGTTTGGTTTACTTGGTACTTCGATTAATGGACGTGGAGTGATAAAGACGTTTGAGGTTATACATGCATTGATATCTCATTTTTATCTCGTGAATATACTTGAAATTATGATCGATTTTCTTTTCTTCCAACGTGAAATATTTTTCTTCTTTCTCTTGTATTTTTTCTCATTTGAAATATAATATTTAAATCTTTTATTTCATGAACAATAAAAATAAAGTTATTTATTTGCTCACTTTTTACTCCAGTTTATATTTTGACGTTAAATTACGCAGATATTAGAATTATGTAGATATCAATTAATGCAATCAAATGTATAACGATATTTTTTCCTCATTTACTGGAAAAAAAAAAAGAATAAAGAATAAAAAAATAAGCTCAAATATTTTTCATCGATGAAAAGAAATAAAAAAAAATGAAAAAAGTAATAATAATGGTCAACCGGGGTAAAGACCCGGGCTCGTACAGCCGATGCAAGAGAAAAAGGAAGGGAGAGAGACTTTCTTTTTTAACGAACGCGTGCTCTTGCCTGCGATTCATTGATAAAGTATGGTCGTAGCGACACATCGTATACGCATAATCACTGCACGTATACATTGAGTAAAGAGAGAAAGAGAGAAACGAGCGTTGCACGGAGACACTTTCTTTGCGTAATAATACGCCAGACGTGTGCATTATCTGCGTTGTTTATATATGTATATCTATTTATATAGAACGAGAGAGAGAGAGAGAGAGAGAGAGCAAAAAAGAGAATACGCGAGGAAACGAATCGGTATTTTCTGAGCTGCCGAACAATGAGTCCTGAAATAAATTGTGTATTGCATCTGCGTATCTCTCTCTCTCTCTCTCTCTCTCTTTCTCTCTCTATATACGTTCAGTAATTTAATCTAACACAGAGAGTTTCTCGCTATTATCGTGGGTGAGGTAACTGTTGGCTTGAGCGTTTTGTTATATTGTTATGAGGATGAGCAATGGCTTTCCGTTCGAAATTCTATTTTTTTTTTTCTCATTCTCTCTCTGTCTCTCCTTCCTGTTGTTGTACTTCTTTTATGCAGGTGCATTCACCTTATGCTTTTTACCGACTATCCAAATCGTTCATTTTGTCCTTTTTTTTATACATATATTTACTGCTACGGTGTTCCATTTATTTGCGATGGAATATTATTATAAAGACAATATTGTATCATTTTAAACGCAATATTATTTTATGGTACATTGTTAAAACAAAACGCTGTATTTTATTTAAAAATTTAACTAACCGTTTTAATCAACGTATATCGTTGCATGACTAGACTTTCGAATAACTTTGATAAACTTTATGATAAAATTTTTTTAATGTTGAATAAATTATACTTTTCTATTAATCATGTTTATTTTTAAATCTGACGTGGCTTTTGACCTATTATTTATAAGCGTAATAACATATTAATACATACTTAAAAAAAATGTCAATTCAGTTATTAATCATTTTATTGTGAGCAACAAATTATTTTTTAAAACGATAAATCAATAAAATTATATATAATTTTATAAAAAATTTCGATGAAATTTTTTTAAAAATATTAGTTTTCTCTTTTCTCATAACTCATAAAATAAAAAAAATACGAGCATTTTAATAAAATTGTAAAATTTTCTAAAATTCTCTCATCTTTCTCTATTTCTATATCCCCCCCTCTCTCTCTCTTTTTCTCTCTCTCTCTCTCTCTCTCTATTTTCCTCGAAAAAAAAGAAAAATATCACCGCATCGAATATTTTCATACAAACTGAACGATGAAAAATGTCGGTGATTGATGTGCGCATAACAAAAACATTTCGCTAATCAAAAATCAATACATCAGGGAGGAAACCTATATCGAAAATATACACACTTGTGTGTATGTGTATGTATAGGCATCGCGCGTGCATTCGTATGAAGTTATCAGTGCCGATGCACAATCGCACCTGTCACCATTACGAATTACATATTTGCGATTAATCTATTAAGCTTACACTTGCTCGCATATTCTCTCTCTCTCTCTCTCTCATTAAGATAACATACTGATAATTTTCTTAATTATCTTCATAACTTTGATTTTTTTTATAATAAAGTTTTTTTTATAAAGTTTTTATTTAATTTCTTTTTTTTTCTAATTAAGATGAGTGTTTGGAGAATTATAAATGACACGATTATTCTTTGATTAATTTATCGGATAATTAAGTTTTTTTTTTTTTAATTTTACGTTAATAATTATATAATTCCTTTTTAAATATTTAAAAAAAATAATTTGTAAACTGAGCGGTAGATTCAATAAAATTTTTAATATTTTTGAAAGCCATGAAAACATTTGTTAATAATTTTATACGATTACGATCGATGATTATTAATAAATTTAAAATTTACATCCGCATAATATTTTTATAACAAAGATAATTCACGAATAAAAAAACAAAAAGAGAAAGAAAAAAACTTTCAATCAAATTTACGAGCCACACTTTTCTCGAATTGAGAAGTGAGAAAAATCATAAGAAAGTTTGTATAATGGTGCAAGTAATGAAGCCATTTCGCGGCAATAAGAAAAGGTGTTTTATAATTATAAAAGAAAAACTTTTTTTCCAAGAAATATATATATATATATATATATATATATATATATATATATATATATATATATATATATATATATGCATTTGAAGCTTTATAACTTATAACACACAAAGCTAAGAAATAACCATCAATGCTGGATTGATTAGCACCGTCGAGGAGTAGATCAACGTCGATTCCGCATTTCAATAATAAATTATCATTTTCAATATTAAACTATAAATTTAATTATACAACTTTCACGGGTGTTAAAAATAATAATAACAATAATAATAGTAATTATAATAATAAATTTGTTATAAATTTACGGCGCGCGTTGTTGCTTTTTTTCCTCTCTAAAAATATAAGCGATAATTGAAAGAGAAAAAATAAAGTTTATCTCTCTAAATACGTAAATCTTTATAGCATTTGTAGTTGACCCAGAATTCATTCTTAATGCCATTTCATTCCATTAGTAAATTTTCACGTGGAATCATGCAAATGCGTTTAAGCGCGTTCGCGCGCGTTCCAGAGAGAGAGAGAGAGAGAGAGAAAGACGTTGCGTTCTAATATATATACATAAGGCAAATGCATACATACGCGGGTACGCGTGCGCGCTAAATAAAAAATAGACGTCTAACGAGTGTGTGTGTGTGTATGTATATATATATATATATATATATATATATATATATATATATATATATATATATACAATAAATATATATCGCATCAACCTCGTATTTAAAACTCACTTCAAGTTAGCTAACGAACGACGTTTTTCGCACGCCGTGTACTAATCATTTGCAAGCGGTGTGTACATTACGTTCACATATACACGTGTGCGTGTGTATATTCACTAACGGGAGTGATCGTACAAGAAATCTTTTGATGGTGCGCGTCGCTGGTAACTCGATCGGGGTTTATCATTAGTTGGCTGAAAAGGGCCCAATTAAAAGATTTCTCTCTCTCTCTCTCTCTCTTTTTCTTTTCGAGCGCCATCATAGAAGTAATTGTTTTCAGTTCTTGAACAAGGAAACTCTTGTTGCTGCAGAGTTTCTACATCTTTTGTGAACGTAAAGATGAGATGAAATTTTCAAATATATCGACAGCTTGAAATTTATTGTTCCAGACCTCTTTATCGATTAAGTAGCTTTCGAGTCAAAAGAGAATCATTGTCTCAACTTCAATTCCAAATTTATGTGTCAGTTGATTAATTTCTTTTTTTTTTTTTTTTTTTTGCGTAAAAAATCATCGATAAGAGAAGATTATAGTCTGATTTTTCTTTATATTGATAAAATTCGTTTATTTTTACTTATAATTTAAATACAAATATGTATATATTTTAAGCAACGATTCACGCGATAGTATAAGATAGGTAACTTTATGTAAAATTCATTGGAAAATTGTACACATATTTTTAAACAAAAAAATTGTCGCTATGAATGAAACGTTAGACATGCAGTATATTCTACGAATTTAATCGAAAATTAAATTCTTTATAATTCCGTGAAGCAATTTAAATTTATTTATCAATTTATGACAACAAACGTTCGATTATTTATAAAGTTAAGTCATAATTTTCAATAAATATTGCATTGATAAAAAAATGTTGCGTTCAACGCAACAACGTTTTTTTACTTTAATATAATTTCGAAATAATTCTCTTAAAATTCTCTTAAAATAATAATTTAAAATTTTTTCGCATGTAATATCACCTTTTTCTAAAAATAATCCTCGTTTTAATATAAAAATAACAAAAATGTGACTATCGATATCTCGAAATCAATTATACATTCCGTTTAATCCGTGAAATAAAATCTCGAGAATGCATCCATCTGTCTTAAAGATTTTCTCAGGCGTAAAAAAAAAAGAAAATAAAAAAACATTACAGCGTTACATAAGCAGCTCGTTACGTTAGTTCAAAGAAAAAATAAACGTTTCGGCAATTCTGTAATAATGAGATGCGCGGAGACGGTAATGCAGCATCGGAATATAGGGAGAGAGAGAGAGAGAGAGTGAGAGAGAGAGAGAGAGAGAGAGAGATACCGACATCTCTCTTTTTCTCTCACCGATGTACGACTTCCTCTCTCCCTTCCTCTTATTCCCCCTCGGCCCATCGCATAATTCCGCGTAATCGCGTTATCGTCCGCGATCTTGACCCAATAAAATGCGCTCACGCTTGCGTGCCTCGTCTTCTCTCTCTCTCTCTCTCTCTCTCATTATAGTTTAGATGCGTGCTGTCTCAGCTCGATTAGCGTATACGATTCGTTGCCGTTGTCCATCAGGTTTATGTACTTTTTCGAGATAAGATTCTGAACAGTTGGATAATTTTACGAATTTGACGATTCTATTGAAGCTAGCGATTGTTTAAGTTTTTTTTTTCTATATTTTTTCATTTAAGTCAATATGTATTTTCTCGTAAAAATGCAAAATATATTTCAGATGAGAAATTGAATTTATTTTAATTTAATCAAAGCATTCTCGATTGCTCTTTTCCTTATTTTGTAGCTCGGCATTCGATTGTTGACAACGCATGAAGCCAGACAAAATATTTTGCGTTTCTTAAGAAATTGCGTAAAAGGGATTATATGTTTCACTGTCATCAGCATAAATTCGCTTATCTCTTAATATCATTTTTATCTTATTTAACTCTTATTTATGTCCCATATCATTTTAATTAGTTATATTATTTCAAATTTATCGAAATGATGAGATTTATTTCGATAATGTTACGCAAAATTACCATGTAATAAAATAAATGCATAATAAATGCATTATGCAAACCGAAAATTGTACAGGTTGAAAAAATGTTGCATTAATTAATCTCTAAAAAATTTAATAAAACAAAGTTAAATCATTAAAATACTCCGCGCGACGGTATTAAATTTAGGTTAACGAGCATCGGCTTTCTCTTTCTTTCTTCCTATCCTTCCCCCCTCACGACCCTTCTTTCTTTTTTTTCTTTTTTTTTCTTTCTTTTTTTTTTTTTTTTTTTTTTTTTTTTTTTCTAAACATTTCTAAAAGTAAAACAAAATTCAATTACAAGATGAAGTGCTCGTAAAGCGAGAGGTGGAGGAAAGAAGAAATTTGTGTGACTTATAATAGCAAAGTCATGTTATATTGCGAGCGTTACTTTAAATTAGAGCACTTAAGCAATTAATGGGTCAGAACGGGGCAGTATCTGTCATTGCAGTGTCTTGTTGCTTCTAAGATATTGAATAAAGGTTCAATTAAGTTCTATATAATTTTAAACATTTATTTTCATCTTGTCTTGAAAAAACTTTGCCAAAACTTTGATGTTAAAAATATTAATATTAACATATACACATATACAAAATTTACATTGCCCGATATATTATCATAATAATTATTTTTTGGTTATTGTATGATTATAATAATTATTTGTTTTTTACAGGCCCAGTCAGACGATGACGATGTGGCGGACGAAGTGTCCGTCACTATGGGCGGACAGGACGATTTCATGACAGAGTTTTTCGCGGAGGTATGTATATACATAAATATCAACGTAATAAAAAAACAAAATAATAAATAACGAAAATACGATGCGCGAATAATAACTTATTGACGGATAAAAATATATAAACAAAGAATGTTTTTATTGCATTATTCGATTTATTTTTTGATAAAATTTTTACTGTGAATAATTCGAAAAGCATTTTTTTTTAATCCTTCTATTCGCGGCAAAAAATGTTGAAAAAAAAAAATCGATCGATAAATTTTTTTTTACATACAGCGCACTTCATAAAATTTTAAATTTATTTTATACCATCGTTACAACCTTTTCAAAGTTATTAAAAATTGATTTTATTGAAGACAAAATATTGGTGAAAAAAAAAAAAAAACGAAATAAAACTTCCATAAAACCATTACGCGTCATTTTCGCAATGAAGCGTCGAATATTCACTACGATCTTATCGTTTTCAACGTCATAGGTTCATTTTTAGAAAGTTACATCGTTCGGATGAAAAAATTTAAAAAAAATGAAAATATAAAACGTCGAAACCAAAAGTCGGAACTATACTAAAACGTGATTATACCCCTTACCTGAGCTTTTCTCTTTCACTCTCGCAGGGGCGCAAATGAAAAATTGATTCGTCTCCAGTTTAAATTCAAGCGGTATTTAGCACTTCTCGCTTAGTTCATCTCGACTCGTCGACGTCGTTAAACTTGCCGTTATAGGAAAAAGAGAACGAAAACGAATGATTTTGATGCAAGCGGTCGGCTTGATAAAAACCGCCGCATCGTCGAGTTCGCGTTTCTTTTTTCGCTCGGCGATAACGGAAAATGGGTTTAATCGTTTTTCACCTCGATATAAGTAAAAGAAAAAAAAAAAAGAAAAAAAAATGTTATATAACGAAAAAGAAATCGAAGTTCTCCACGTATACGCTGCACTTTCTGCATACTTGCGATCTACGTTTATTGTACGTCGAACGCGTTTACGTATTCTAATGGAGCATTCCGATCGTTTGATGATAAAGGAAAAAGTCAACTTGTGAAAATGTTTGAAATCGCTTCGCTGCGATGTGGAATCATAAAAATGTAAATGCGAGCCTCAATTTTTATGGGTTATTATAGTGTACATAAAAAAGAATAAGAAAAATAGGAATAGGAGAAATATTTTTCTCCTTTTGCTAATAAAAAATATATTGATACGAGGAACAAACTCGAGTCCATATCTTTATTTTACAAATTATCATAAAATGGCTTGACAAAAATTTATAAAGTAATTTTGTTGATGAACGCTTACTTTTAACTCATTTTACAAAAGTTTTATTTTAAATCTGTATGCAATACAACCATATGAAAATATCCCGACGAGTTTTAAAAACCACTTGATTCAAGTAAAAATTTCACCCGATTGTAGTACGATTTCAGTTTCCAAAACCCTCGGAGATCAAATGGCATTGTTAAATGAAAAAAAAAAAAAAAACAAAAAAAAAAAAACAAAAAAAAAAAAAAACAAAAAAAAAGTGCAAGAGACCAAAAGCAATTCCATTCTTTTTTGTGAAATTCAAACTTGATCTATTATCCCATTGTTTTCAACAATGAAAATTTAATTTCTTTACAACTCTCCATTTTTTCATATCACAATATCCAACTCGAAAAAAAAAAAACTAATAATAAAAGCCAAAAACAATGTTTTTAGAGCCGTCATAAAATGGGTCGTGCTTAATTCCCAATGCGAATATTCCACGAAAGCAATCCATCCAAAGCAAGAAAAACCGTAGCCGCGTGATTGGAAAAAAAAAAGTGAGATTTATGTATAAAAGCAGTTTATCCTTATACATTTATTATTCACGGTGAAACGCATCGGCATTTTCCTTTCGTGAAAATTGCAAGCATCGTAATTCATATACATCGCATTGAAACGAGCTCGTATACCAAATACACGTATATATGTGTAGATACAGAAACTCACAACTTATAATATAGATAGTAACTAGGCCAGCAAAAGTTTTCGATTCGGCATAACTTCTGTTCGCTCTCCTGTCAGTTTCTTCCTTTGCGAGCTCCCTTACCGCTTTCCTTACCTGCCGCGCGTTCGATCTCGAAGAAGTAAAAGAAAAAAAAATGCACGGCGAACAGCGAATCGATTTCCAATGCCGCTTCCCCTCTCTCTCTCTCTCTCTCTCTCTCTCTCTCTCTCTTTCTCTTCCATCTCCTGTCCAAAAACTCTCCAAGACGGAAGAACGTTAAAGTTTTTCATCTACGAAAGAATATCGAGCTGCACGATTGGAAAAGGTAAAAATAAATATACATCCGCGTGACACGGCAAATTTTCAATGTAATCCTCGTTAGGGTGTAAACGCCGAAGCGAATAATCGAAGCGGTAACCAAATCGTCCATTTACGCTTTGTAATCCGTTCGTTTAATTCCGTTAAAATTACAACGGGAGGAAACGCGCGCGTGCGCGTCCGAGAAAGAGAGAGAGAGAGAGAAAGAGAGAAAGAGAGAAAGAGAGAAAGAGAGAAAGACGCTCGAGATAAATCAGTTTCACTTTGAGGCAGTGGCAATTTGGCCTCTCACCGAGCGTAAGAGATTATGAGATGCAATTTCATCTCGCTCCCCCTCATTCTCGCGCTAAACGACGCGCAAATTCGTCTACAGCTCGCACGCTAATTATTCTCACGTCAACTTCTCTTCTTCTCTAATCAAATCGAATGAGAGAGAAAAATTAAAATTTTAAAATGATTGCAAGTTTCCACCGCTGTGTTTGATTGAATTAAATTTATGTTTGTTGAAAAAATGTTTGTCCTACCGTCTTCT
>OX465094.1:82894808-82907308 GCA_949987625.1 Chalcis sispes
TGTTCTTTAGTCATAATTTCCGTGTAAAACAGTACATTGAACAATCTGTACATCTGCGGGAAGATAGAGAGTAGAATGACAAGAATCATGGCTTTTCTTATCGTAAGAGGCTTAAATTCTCAAAATTTATCTTTAAAATTTCGATTGGCATTAGAATTGAAGAATCAGCCGTGATATCTTTCGATTGATTTTTTAATATTTTTCAAATTATTCCTCTTCACCAAGTGATGGGGCGAATCGGGAAGCCATACGAATAAGATTATCGTTGCCAAGCACTGAACCAAGTAAATCGAACTGGGTATCTTCATAGGTAAATACGATTCCCTAACTGTACCAACAACGCATCCGAGCGGAACTCCACATGTCGCCATTGCAATTAAGCTACTTCGCACCGCTGGAGATGACACCTCGCCTGAGTAGAGAGAGAGAGAGAGAGAGAGAGAGAGAGAGAGAGAGAGAGAGAGAAATATTTGAAAGCCATACCAAAGCTCATTCCATCTATGAATATTGAGCAACGTATAATCATTCGACCGAATATGCGACTATCAAACATGTCCACGAGACGGCGACCGGTACGAGTGTGCATATTATTGTCTTCTTACTACTGATCTTTTCCATGAAAATTGAAACCATTGGTGTTTCGACGAATCTTCCGAAATGCGTATAAGATGCCATCCACGATGCTTCCGTTAACTTTAACTATATCGTTGCATTTCGGTTGTAAGTCTACGATGGGCGACGTCCAACCGAATGCTATACCAGCTTGCGCAGCAATTAGTAGCAAAAATCGTAAAATGTTAAAAGTTATATATTTAAAGTAATGTATGTATGCTCATGTTGACGTCAATTTACAATTGGCCTAAATATATATCTCCTCTGAATATTCCATTGTATTGTGTCGGAATCTTAAAATCTCCTCTTAAGTTTATCGATTAACTAACGTCTTATTTGCAACTAGTGTCATTAATAACTGAAATAGAATTTCGAATAAGCTAAAGAGATAAAAAGTGGAATTTCCGATTGTATAATAAAAATGTTTGATTAATGCAAAATTGCATACAACACATAATAAATTGGCGATAAAAAAATGGATTCATAATCTACAGTAAGCTCTTTTTTTTTTTTAAATCGCGAAAGCGATTTTTACGCGCATGCAAGAACAGAGAGCGATTCATTGAACAACTTTTCCGTCCCGCAATAAAATATTAATCTTACATGTGAGAAAGGGTGAGAACATATGCATATTCGTAAATTTAAATCATAAAAACTCTAACTCGAACGTGTATCGCTTTTCGGATTAACTTTTCTATTTTTTATCTATTTGCATTAATTTTCTTTTTTTCTCCCTTGAACCTCGGCGTAAATTTCACATCGCATATAGTTTGGAAAAGTTATTATGCTGCATTTAGGGTGATTTGCATCAGATAATTTACTAGGCTGTTTATACTTGAGCGAAGCTTTTCGGAATATACGAAAGCAAGATTGAGATCAATAACGTACAAACGTGTATTACATATTTAATCTGTCTCTCTCTCACTCTCTCTCTCTTTCTCTCTCTCTCTCTCTCTCTCTCTCTCTCTCTCTCTCTCTTACTGCATTTCGAATTGAGAAGTACCTGCGCCGCAATACCTTCGTATATATGGAATATTCAAATAAAATTATTATTTTTTTTTAATTTTACATTAATAGTTTATCATTGCGTTAAAACAGATAAAATATCATAATTTATGTTATTTCAACGCATACGCGAATTGCTAATACGACGTCTGACGCACTTTTTTTTCATATAACATCGCCGGGATATATGTAATCTAAAACGTCGACTAATCCAAAAAGCTCGTTTTAAAATCGATATACTCATAATACCGCATATTATTGGATTAAATACTGCAATATATTATTCAAAACAAATCCAGAAAGGTATGAATAGTCATTTTACTCTCGGTCGAAAGGAATATTACGAGCTTCGCTCTGATATACTGATATAGTATGTACGCAGTCGAATATCCGAGTATTCGAAACGAAATAAAAATCAGCGAGGCATTTCTCGCGGCGTCAGGAGTTTAATGTTGTACCAATGAAATCTGCGGCGTTTCTTACTTCTGTCTCTCTCTCTCTCTCTCTTTTGGTTTTTAATTTCGAAGCTGTTTAATCAGTTTTCCGCGCTTTACACAGCGATAAGATACATCGGATGTAGAGCAAGCATCGAGGCGTTCTTCCCCTTTGAGTCTTGGCTCGGTGGAAAAGTGTATCGTGACCGGATTCCTCTCCAAACTTTTGTGATGCCCTTTCTCTCTCTCTCTCTCTCTCTCTCTCTCTATTTTCCTCTTCTTCATTATTCGAATAGAAGTGACGGCGCACTTTGCGATAAAAGGCAGCCAACCGGTAGACCGGCGCCCGATTTCTTCGCCTTTTTGTTTTTTTTTTCTTTGGCAGTCAATTCAAATGCGCATAAAACGAGCCCGCGATCAATCGCAACTAAGCTATTAGGACAAAAGATTGAAGTGACTTTTGGAAATTAGCGACTCTTTTATTATCTGATTGGAGATCTCCTTTCCTTTATTTAGCCTTGTGTTTAGTTATAATTATGCTCATAAATTTACAAACACACACGTATCCCACGATGCTATTTTATATCTATGTGTATATTTAAAGTTTTGATCGACACGGAAATATCGTATTTGCTTTGATTCTAGGATTCTTGATGAATCCGCGTGTTCCGTTTACATCGTCTACGTGTTTAATTAGCAAATGAGGTGTACGTATGTATACAAGAGAAAGAGAGAGTGAGTAAATTAAATAAAATCCGAAGAGTTCTTTAGCAGAGAGAGAGAGAGAGAGAGACGTAACGACTCTCGCGCAAATATTGAACAAACGCGCGCTTCGTCATCGAAGATACTCGGAGGCGTCTCTGTTTTAACTTCGTTCCTTTTTTTTTTTTTTTTTTTTTTTTTTTTTTTTTTTTTTTTTATCTGCCTTATCCTTGGTCACGTAAACAACGCTATTCCGAGGGAAGAAAGAGTAAGAGAGAGACATTTAAGTTTCCAATCTCAACGGTTGTACGTGCCGAAAATACGTACGGTGTAACATTTCGAATCTCGATTACTTGCAAACTTACGTTATTCTTGACTTCATGCCCGCATATACTATCTGTCTCACTATTTTTTTTTTATTGTTTCATTTATCTTTATATTATATTTACGAATCCAATTTCAAATTTATGAATAAGTATATCGATGTAAACGTCAGAAAGTTCCGGCAGAAGCGTTAATGAAACGTCAGCTGCGATAGCGCAACTCGATAAAGTCGTAAACAAATGAAGTCGTTTTATCTCTTTCTCTGTCTCTCTCTTCCTCTTTATTTAGAAAAAAAAAGAGAGAGAGGAATCCAATCCTTGTAAAAAGTTTGTTTACCCATTGAATTCAAGCCGTTTAATCAACATAATTTGAAAAAAGTAGTTGAAATACGAATTACCAACTTAAATAATCTCATAAACTCGTGCGGAAAAGTTAAAAATATGCAGTTAAAGTTTTGCCCGACTTTATTGCCACGTGCGCTCTCTCTCTCTCTCTCTCTCTCTCTTATTATCAGTAGATACAGAGACGAGTGGTCGAACGAGACCATTTCAATATCTTTTCATGCGCTCTCCTCGTTGTACTCGAACGAAAACTTCGATTTTTATTTTTTAATGGCTCATTTTCTGCTTTACGATGTATTTCGTGCATTGCTTTTTGGGAAAATAGTATTGACGCCTTTAACTCGATACGATAATATTGAATAAAGCATATATATATATATATCATTTGAAAAAATAATTGTAAATTTATAACATCGCCGAATGTCTTTTAATGACATTTTTTAAATTTCAAACTTCAATGTCTTCGGAATTGTTCATTTAGACATTTTTTCAGAACGAACCATTTTACCAATTCTCTCGTTACTTTCACGCAAACTATTTTATCATTCTCATATTCGATCACAACGCGTAGATTCGAAAAAAAAAAGAAAAAGATATTGTCTTTCACGTAGATAGACTCGCTTTTTGCACAAATTCTCTCGAAAACGTCGATTTTCTTCCGCTAGCACCAAATGTGTCTGACCGGAAAAAGTTTCTTAAAGAAGTTCGAAGAAGGTGCCGGAACGAAGACGTTTCTCGGTTCACGAAAGGCGGCAGCTGACAAGCTGCAGCATGTCTTTTTCTGTGTTCCGGCAAAGTCGAAAATCGACAAGGAACTCGTCGATAATTGGCGGCCGTTACGACAGAAGAGAAAAAGAGATGAGAGAGTGAGAGAAAGAGAGAGAGAGAGAGAGAAGAGAGAGAGAGAGAGAGAAGAGAGAGAGAGAGAGAGAAAACAAGATAGAAGTGTGCTTTTACTCTCGGAGAGATCGATCGAACAAGCGCGCGTGAGCGAGCACTCGAACGAACAATGCTTGTACGAGTATACCATATACGTTGTCGCGATTGCTCTACATATCGCGGAGCTGCAATCTTCCAAACCTCCTCGAGGAACTTTCGTTTAATTTCTGTCCGAGAAAAAAGTCGTGAAATCTTCTTACGGCGACTATAAATTCAATCCTTTTCGTGAATTTAACGCGAGATTCTTCCTCTCTCCCTCTCTCTCTCTCTCTCTCTCTCTCTCTCTCTCTCTCTCTCTCTTTTTCTTTATCTATCTTGTTTTCTCGTTGTCTTTCTTTGATCGCGATGTTTAAATCCCACAGCCTCTTTTCTCCTCCTATCTTTTTTTTTTCTTGTTAGTTTTCTTTTCTCTGTCTCTGTCTCTCTTTCTTTTTTTTCTTAATCAGCGACCGACAAATTTTTTGCACAACCCTTATCTGAAATAGCATCTTTTTTACGAAACTTTAAAGATGATGGTCGTTTGTAATTTTTCCTCGTTATATATATATATATAGAAATTATAGAAATTAATCAGATAACACGGTAAAATTACAAAATTCATTGTAATTACAGTTTAGTCCCTTAAAGATTCATTTTTTTAACAAAAAATTTAATGTTCGATAGATTTCAAATGCCAAAAAATAACAGCAACCTATATTATGAATGAGAATTTTCTTTAGGATAAATTTATTCAATAACGTAATCACATGTATTTCCTTGACTTTAACGACGATAAAATCGTAAATATTTTTAAAATAAATTTTATAATTTATTAAATAATTTTGCATTGTTTATAATAATACGATTCATTATCATTTAAATTATATTGCATCATATTTAAGATTATTATTCATAAAGCGTAAATCCCCGCCTGCAAAAAGTCCACTTGAAATCGGTAGTTCGGAAATTTGAAAACATTTGAGTTATACGCGCATAAATATTCATTGTAATTGTCGGCAATTAAACAAGCGGGCAAATGGACGCACTTGGATACTCGATTCGAAAATCCCGGTAGGTTTTTATCTCGTTACTCGTAGATATCCAGATATACTATAATTAACTAAATTGTGAGGGAAGTTCTAGTTTAATTCGAACAAAGAACACTATTAAAGTCCTAGCGATAGTTGGCGCACAATCGAATTTCAGTTATGTGATAAATACACATCTCTCTCTCTCTCTCTCTCTCTCTCTCTTTATATATATGTATATATACTTTATCGATTGTCATCGGAATTGATGCTTTCGATTAAGAAAATAGAAACTTCCGAAGAAAAATCCACCTTAATCATTGCTTGGGCATTGGAAATTAATGTTATATTCATTGAATTTTGAATGGTAGCTGATTCTATAATCAAATGCCATTGAATTTTAATTTATTACCATTGAAAGTTTAAACATTTTTTTTTTTTTTTTATAAAATATTGCTATTTCTATAACCACCTTGAATCGTGTTAAAAATAAAATTTTTGAAAATATTTACGACGGTTTTAAAATCAGATGAAAGACATAGAGTGCAATGTTGTAATATTTAATTCGCACGCGATGAAAATCTTGGTTCGCCATTAAAAAACAATAAACATGTGTATTACATTTCAGGTGGAGGAGATACGGGAGATGATAGATAAGATCCAGACGAATGTCGAGGAGGTGAAGAAAAAGCACAGCGCCATCCTGTCCGCGCCCCAGACCGATGAAAGTAAGTCCACTTATGCCCATTTTTATTATCCATCTACTTTTCTACGAGCGTTCTCTTTCTTTTCTTTACCGCTTATTTTCTTCCCCTTCCTCGCTCTTATTCTCTTTCTTTGTCCGAAGCTCCTCTCTTTTATATTGCGACTTTATTGCCAATTAGCACGATAATAGGAGAAAGTGGTAGGAGGATAAGGTCATAGTCGTCGTCGTCGTCAACGTCGTCGTTGTCGCGCGACCTACGTAAAGGAAAAGCGATCCCCGCTAACGATTCGCCGCCGTTCAATTCGAAGAATATGAACGAAAGCGGTTAATATTGCTCCCACGCTTTCTACCGTCTTCTTGACTTTCTCTCTCATATCTGCCTCTCACCCTTCATTCACCCTCGTTTTTTCGTCCGTGTACGAGGCGAAGGCGTCGCTTTCGATTTTCCTTCGCTCTCTCCTCCATCCTTCTCCCCTTGCGACGATTTTGCTTCGCGTAAGCTGCCGTTTATTAACCACTTGAGCTGATTATTTCCATTGGGTAGAAACCTCCCGGGTCGTGATTTTGGTCGTTTTTAATCAAAATCGACTAATGAATAAAATGTGTAGATATACGTATACGTGTATATGTGTGTCCATGTATACGAGTATGTGTTTTTCAGCTGAGCCGCTTGATCGCCGACGTAAATCGTAATTTTGAGGCAAAGATTAAGTTTTACCTCGAAAATTTTTTTAAATTTGGAAAATAATACGATCTTTTTTTGTCTCTTTTTTCAATTTACAAAATTTTCAGTAAAATTTTATAAATAATTTAAGAGAAAATCAATTAAGTATACGTATAAAAAACAATTAACCATCGGGGCACGCGCGTGTCACATTATCCAGACAATAATCCAAACTCTTTTCATAAATCCAACACTCTCATTCTTCAATTCCTCCTTTTCTCTAAACGGACAATTTCGAGAATCGTTCTCGAATGATAAAAAAAGTAAGGTGCCATTTGAAAAACGTTAAAGTTTTCTCTCTCTCTCTCTCTCTCTCTCTCTTGGATTACAGTGTAAATTGTACATATACGCGCACATAGAGTTCAGGGTTTGAAAAAGGGCTTGAAAATAGAGCGCGAACAGAGAGAGATAGAGCTGGAAGGTTAGGGAATATAAAAGAGAAGACTCGCCCAGTTGTCCTTGTTCTCGTTGCCATTGTGATGACCAGTAGACGACGGCGACACGATGTCGTCGGAGAGTTGAGTTATCTCTTACACAGCAGTGGAGAGACTCTCTTTGCTCAGCCCCAATTTCCCCCTGTTGGATCCTTCTGTCTCTCTGTATCTCTTAGTTTTTTTTTCTTTCTCTGTCCCTTTCTCTCTCTTTTTTTTTTTTTTTTTTTTTTTTTTTTTTTTGTATTCCATAGAAATCTCTTTCTATCTTTTCTTCGACTCTTTTTACACTTGGTCTATAACTTCGTTCTCCGTGTTAACCTTTAAAATTCGAATGATTGAATAAAATTTGACGTTACAAAATTTTTTTATTTACGTTTTAGCAATTTATATAACTTTTTCTTTAAATACCAAAGTGAATTTTCATTCTCCGTCGAAATAATATAAACGTTCAAGACGACGTATTCGTTTATTGTGATGTAAATTTTTTAATAATTCGGACGAGAATTTTTAATTTTAAAAGTAAGAATTTTTTTTTCGCTTCGTCTGCGATATTCCTCACTTATCCCCTATCCTCCATTTTTCTTCTAAAACGCTTGAAATTCAGACCGCCGGCAAGAGGTCAACGATCATTGACTATCTCAGCAGCTTGCAACCCTTTTTTCATTCAACTCGACTGTCTTCCTCTTCCTCGCTTTCGCTCGCTTTTATACACACTTCTTAAATTAAGTGCGCGAAAGTAAATTTTCTTCCATGTGTATGCATAATTATTATTATCAGCCACTCGATATCGTAATTGTATTCTAATTACATTGTCGAATAAGATGACGAACAAAATTTTTTTTCTTTTTAACTCGTAGCAGAGTTAAGTTTGATAAAAGCTCTCAAAAATTAAGAAAGTGTAAAACTTAATTTTGAAATTTTTAATTCATTTACTTCTTTTAAAAGCGTTCCTTTTAAACTATGTTTTTATTTATTTATTTATTATTGTTTTTTTTTTTTTTTTTTTTTTTTTTTTTTTTTAATCCCCTAAACTCTATAAAACTACCGTTCGGCAAAATAGTGATAAATCGATCAATTTGCAAAATACATGCAAAAAAAAATCATCTTTAACGAATGGAAAAAATAAGTAAAATAGAAATAAATCAAAGGTTTAAAGAGACCGATACAATAATGGATTAGAGAAATTTTATATAATTCGCTCTAAAATAAAAAACACCTCGCGACAAGAAAACCTATTAAAACCGACAATATTTTTTCCAATCTACCTAAAGAAAAAAAAAAGGTAAAAAAAAAAAAAAAGAATTCACGCGCATTTCCGAAAATCCGACAATTTACAAGCTCGGAACTTTCGCTTTACAACACCCACGTTGCCTCGCGCGTGTATGTGTGCACATAAGCGTACATGCGCCCAAACTTGCGTGCCGTTATTTTAAATCGAAAACGAAAATATACATATAGGCGCAGACAAGCGCAAATTCTCGCGTTTAGCGCGCGGGTGCATTTCACACACAGACACACACGCACACATACTACATAAAGGGATTGGGAACGAGAGTAGGTTGGTGGAAGAGAGGAGACGAGGAGGAGAAGTAGGAGATGGAGGAGATGGAGGAGGAGGATGAGGATGTGGAATGTGCAGGTGACACATCGGCGCGGTCCGCTTATACACACGCCACGCTCAGGCTACACAGCGGGATAATTTACGCCTAGTTCGCGCTTGTGTATGTCCCCGCTTCCATGCACGCACACAAATTTACGCGCACGCGCACACACGCATACAGAGGGAAGTCGGGAGAACTTTGTCGGCACAATCCGCCCCCGTGAATTTCATTAATCGATCCGCGCCCGCTAATCCCTCCACGTACATGAATATAAACATGTACTCGCGTCACCCCTCGTGTATGCGTGCGATAATACACGCGCGCGCGTTAAAATCTTAGAAATATAAAAATAGCGCGTGTAAGCAACCAAAGTATTTCAAGCTTTAACTTATTTCCAGATGAAGTAATAATTTTTAAAACGATCTACAGGATTGCAAAACTTTTTTTATCTACTGATCTAAGAAATGTATACTGCACTGTGCGTAAAATCAGTTTTTAAATAGGTTGAGAAAATTACATAAATATAACCTATATGACACAAACGCGAAGGGTGGCGAATAATCGATCTCATATACATAAATCGAGCCGCGCGTTTAGTTTAAAGTAAACGCATACTAGGACAAAAAAAAAAAAAATAATAAAATAACAGAAGAAAAGGGAACGAACGAACAAAGGGAAAAACAGCACGAGCGACGAAAAGTGTCTCTTGTGTTTATAACGAAAAATCACATAGTCGTTTCATTCTTTCTCGTTTCTTTTCGTGTTCGCGTAAAGGAGAAGAAGGAGAGCCCGAAGGAGTATTATAAGGATATATAGAAAAGGAAAAAACAAGGGAGGAGGGGGAGCAACGAGGTTCACATACTTATCGATCGCGAAAGAGCAACGAAGTAGACGCGACGGCGCGGATTTCTCTCTCTCTCTCTCTCTCTCTCACTTTCTCTTCGCGTATATAATGAATACATTTTTCTGGCCAAACGCCGGCAAAGAAACTAGAATATCGTTTAACGTATACTTCTCGCCTCTGGCTACCATCCGAAGCCTGATGCCGCCCATTGTTATTTATATCGCGGCCAATTCAGCCCACTTGAAACTTATTATCTACTGATTCGATCGAACTTTGCTCAAGAAAGAGAAAGAGAAAGAGAGAGAGAGAGAGAGAGAGAGAGAGAGAGAGAGAACGAGATCGGTTAGGTATCTCCTCCCACTTGCTCTTTCTCTTATACTTGGAAGATACGCGGCATACCACTTTGTATATATGTATACATTGAAAGGGGTCGAAAGGTTTGTTGGGCGATATTGGTAAATCGCTGGTATTTCAGAACGTTATCGATATACACCCAGTGAAAATACTGATACATGGCGCGTTAATCGCGGCTTTTCGACTGTACATAAAATATATCGCTGATTAAAATGTTGAGCAAATGGAAAAAAATATGAAAAATGATGAATATTTTAATTAAAGTAAAAATAATCTTCCTTCGCGAGCTCATACACACACGTGTATTATGTTTCATTATTTGATTGTAGGTTCAACGGTTTCAATTTTTTAATCAATTTTCGTAACGTAAATTTCCATTTATAGATTTACGGGATACAAATCTAGAATATAATTTGATATACTTGCTATCGATTAATCTTCACCCTATAACTTTCTTATTAAAAATTATTAACTCGAATTCGAATTCATAAGAATTATCATCCTTGGCGAAAAATACACAGATTCGATCCACATTCGATTCACTCTATATGACTTCATAAAAATAAAACCTTTTTACGCGCGCGTATAAAAATCGATCGCGTATTAATAATGACGTAAAATAGTATAAGTCTCGATGCGATCATTCACAGCGAGCCGATCACCCGACGTTGAAGCTTTACACACACATAGGAGCCTATAGTCATCGTAAATTTAACTAATTCACAGATACGCGCGAACGCTTGATTTTTATCGTATACGCCAATAAAAAAAAAAAAAAAAAAAAAAAAAAAAAAAACGCACGCATTATCGGTCTTATTCAATTTCATTCCTTGCCTGCGTATACGCTGCGAGAATATTTTACTACCGTTATACAATTTTGCAATTTTTGTAGTTTGCTTCATTTCTTAGAACGAAAGATCAATCGATGTGTGCGTCGGTTTTCTTCTTCTTCGCAATGCGCTCTTTAAGAAATATTTACA
The DNA here is from genome assembly GCA_949987625.1 of Chalcis sispes. Classification (NCBI taxonomy): domain Eukaryota; kingdom Metazoa; phylum Arthropoda; class Insecta; order Hymenoptera; family Chalcididae; genus Chalcis; species Chalcis sispes. Next base: position 82,905,816 of record OX465094.1, read on the forward strand.
AAAAATATCGTGAGAAAGTGAAAGAGAAATTAAGCGTGGGTAGCTCTACGTCGTAAAGAGAATTTTCACAAAAATTCAGGCGAATCAAGAGACTCTCGCGCGGCAGATTGCTTGATTCTTTCTCGTTAGAAATTCGCGTGTATTTTTACATATACAACGATATGCGTGTACCTACGTGCAATTTCATACATTCAAGTTTATGCGCCGACATGCAGTGCATATATATATATATATATATCTATGGTGTATGTACGCCATTAGAAATAGATTCAAGGTGACTAAGAACTTAACGTGCGAGCGAGTTCGATAACCTCTCGCACGAGAAGAAGGACGTATAATCAGGGATGACGAAACGAATGGCACGAGACGGCGACATAATAAGAGTCGTTGGAATAAATTTGTATGGACGACGAGGACCGAATTACTTCGCGTCGATTAATCCGATTGAGATGATTTTACTGCGGCGCTGCAATTTTCGCGCTACTACGACAGTTTTACCGTTTAAATATTTGAATATTCCGTTTTCAAATATTTTAAGAAATTTGTAAATTTATATGCGATTCATTGAATAGTTTAATCAATTAATATATTCGGATGTATATATTTTTTCGATGGTATTTCATTGTACATATAAATAGATTCGTATGTATAGGTACATACATTATATATTATACGAATAACTCGTTTACTTTTATGCGCACGTTATTACAAAGATAATAAAGGTTTATTTAACGGAACTATAATGTCGAAAAGTTCAAAAACCGAAAGTTCGAATTTAATAACTATAATAACGTTTCCTTGCCCGTTCCATAACCTCTTCTTCATCATGCTGCAATTCATGTGTTCCATTAGTTAGCGCAACGCGAGCTCTCTGCGCCGTACAAACTCTCTTTTTCCAATGCATAACAACTTGTGTGTATATATAATTCATAGAAAATACTAAGTATATACGCAGGCGCATTGACGTCTTTGCGAGCGCTCATTCAATTAGTTCGTAAAGTTAAACTCTTTCAATTTACGTTTGCATATAAAAATAACTCTTATACCAAACTTATTTTGAAGAAAGAAAACTCCAAAACTTTTTGAATCGTCCAAGATTCGTTTTTGACGTTTGATTTGTTTTTACAAATTATAATTTTTAAATAAATGTTCGTTTGATAATCTCCCATCGATATTGAAAAGTGTATAATTCGTTAAAAAAGATTCTAGAATGGAAGAAAAAAATCTCGCCGTAAAGCCTTCGATCTTCGCTAAATTAAAACTAAAGGCAAGCGAAATTTCCAATTATATAATAAATCTATTGTTAGAAATTTTCACGTTGAATAAAAAAAAGAGTAATAATAATAATAATAATAATAATAATAATAATAATAATAATAATAATAATAATAATAATAATAATAATAATAATAATAATAATAATAATAATAATAATAATAATAATAATAATAATAATAATAATAATAATAATAATAATAATAATAATAATAATA
>OX465094.1:82912308-82969808 GCA_949987625.1 Chalcis sispes
TTTCTTGCTTTTCGATAGAAAGAGAGAGAGAGAGAGAGACGAGCGCGAGCTAAGAATAAACTTCGGCAAATTCTATATAAGGAATTGCGAAACTTGCCTAACCGAAAACAAAATCGAAATGTAAAGTCGTAAGCGGGAGATTTATAAAAGTTGTATATTGAGTTTTCGAATGCTTTCTTTTTTTTTTTTTTTTTTTTATATCCCAGAGTGGCTTTTGTTTTTTTTGCGGAGTTAAAGTCGGGACAACCAGTTTTACCGAGCGATAGAGTCATGAAAATTTTGCGCATGGAGATTATCTCTGTATCGAGAGAAGAGCTCATCTAATTTACTTTTTAATAAAAATTGATCTTTCTAAAAATCTCCGTTTTTTATCGATTAATCAATTAGAAGAGAAAAAATTAACATCGAAACGGGCAAAAGCGAAAAGAGAACGTGAAAAGGAGAAAAAAAATAAAGATATACTAAACAAAGCCACTCGATCGCGGCGAACATCCGATTCGTCGGGGCTCTTGAATAAACGCCGCCTCGAAACTATTACGCTCCGTGCAGCGATGAAAAAGGTAAGGGGAGTTTAAGAGAAGCGCCGTTGGGAGAAAGCTCGAAGGAAAAACGTGGGAGGAAAATCCTCTCGTAGTTGAAAACGGCTTTCCTTGTCCATATTCTCCTCCATACTCGTCATTATATCAATTAAGGAGATCGATACGGATGCATATATGTATAGTATATCTCCCCATTCTGTCCGGTACTCGCGCGAGATCTTTTTCAGACGGACGGACTCTGAATCAGGAAACTCGTTAGCCACCTCCAGAGAATACGTGTACAGAGAACTTTGTGTGGATAGTGACCTTGGCCATTACGATTACATACGTAGAGAGTTTACGCGAGAATATCGAGTGTGTATCTAGTACTATTCTCCGTTCTCGATATTGATCTCATCATTCCAAGGGCGGGATGAAAGAGAGAGAGAGAGAGAGAGAGAGAGAGAGAGAGAGAGAGAAAGAGAGAGAAAAAGCAAACCGCATCGGAGACACTGTTTTTGATAATGATGTATGTGCGGATAGAATCGAGAGATTTTCTTTTTTCTCTCTCTCTCTCTCTCTTTCACTGCCTTTTTTTTTTTTTTTTTTTATATATTATTCGAACTTCGCGTGTGGGCTTTTGATGCACGAGTTCTATTGTAAACGAAAAAACGCTGAATGGTGTAGGGTGGGTGGCTTTGAAACAGGAAGTAATTTATTTTTCCTTCTTTTTTCTTTTTATTTTTTTTTTTTTATTTTTTTTTTCTTGACAGTTTTAATATTGTTCAGCTTTTATTAGCTTCTTCGTTCATAAAGCGTGTAAAAATCATATTTTATAAATATTGTACCAATTTTCCTTGTTTTACATTCCACAAAATTGTATTTATAATATTTAACCCAATATGTAATTAAATATGTAACTTTATCTCAAATGTACTTAAATTTTAAAAGTATAAAATTTCCTATTTGATGTTCAAAAAAATCCATTAAAAAAAAAAAAAAAAAAAAAAGCCATAATTTCAACAATAATCGTGCAATGAAAATTTGGATTTTTGCCATCTTCTTCATACTCGAAAACGAATCCGGATTTTTTTTCAGCATAAAAAACTGTAAATCTTTTTACGCTTTCGAATTTTTTCTTATACCAGTGGTACAAGAAAGAATTCGAAAGCGTAAAAAGATTTACAGTTTTTTATGTTGAGAAAATTTGCGCTAACAAATTTTATTTTGAAAAGAAGACGTAACAGAATGCTGCACGCAGCGAACTCTCGGAAGCATAATGTTTCGAAAAGTTGTAAGACGGCGGTCTGCCAAGCGCGATATAATTCTTTTTACGTCTCTGAGATGTCCGCTGAACTTTTCTCTTTCTCTCTCTCTCTCTCTCTCTCTCTCTCTCTGTCTATCTGTCTTTCCTTATATCCACGAGTTGCGCGTAAAAGACGAAAAAAGAGAGAGAGAGAGCTGTACCGAAAAATTTAGAGTCACGTAACACCTAAGAGTTTTTCTTGCGCGAAAGAGAGATACTCTTTCGAAAGCTCTTTCTCTCTCATTTTTACGAGAGAACGTATACATATAAAAATTTATCGCGCGCAGAGCTTTATTTTTCGCAGCAACATTTTTTCTGTATGAGAAATTGCTGGATTAACAAATGCAGCTGCCATTAGGCAATGTTAATCCTTAAAAACTACGAGGTCTGGCTATTAAATAACGAGACTGCGCGCCTAGAGGGCGCCGTAGAGGGGTGGGGAAAAAAACGAGTAGTGCGTTGGGTATCTAGATATCTTGTCTATGCACGTACCAAAACACGTTCTCGTCACTATTATTGTATTTGTGCAGTAGCGGTTTGAAACGAACGTGTTTTTTTCTCGTGCCGAAAACCATGTGTGACGAAAAATAAGAGAAACGTATCAATCTCAAATTTCTCGTTAAATTGAAAAAAACTCTGACTGAGTGCTGTAAATTGTTGCAAGAGGCCTATGGGGACAATTCTCTATCTCGTGCGCGTGTTTTTGAGTGGTGTAAGCGCTTCGGTGAGGGCCGAGTGAGCACTGAAGATGACCAATGCCCAGGTCGCCCTGTCACTGTTTCAACTCCGGAAACAGTGACCAAAATCAACCAAATTGTGCGTGCAGATCGTCGAATGAGCATCCGGATGATTGCCGAGGCTGTAAACGCCGATAAAGAAACGGTTAGACAAATTTTACACGAGGAATTACACATGACAAAAGTCTGTGCGAAGTTGGTGCCAAAAAACCTGACTCCTGACCAAAAGCTCTTGCGTCAACATGTCTGCTCAGATTTCCTTGAAAGGTTAAAAAAAGATTCCGGACTGATGAAAAACATTATTACTTGCGACGAAACGTGGATTTTTCAATACGATGTTGAAACAAAGCGGCAATCGGTGCATGGGAAGACGCCTGAATCGCCCAGAATCAAAAAAGCAAGGATGTCCAAATCAAAATTCAAGGCAATGTTGATCGTTTTTTTCGACATTAACGGTATCGTGATGACTGAATGGGTTCCAGAGGGTCAGACTGTCAAGCAGACTTACTATTTTTTAGTTTTGGCAACACTGCGAGAACGAGTTCGTAAGAAACGGCCCGAGTTGTGGTAGAACAACTCGTGGATTTTGCACCAGGACAACGCACCTGCCCATAACGCGCTATCTGTGAAGCAGTATTTGGCCGGTAAGCGCACTCCAGTGCTCGAACACGCGCTGTACTCGCCAGATTTGGCACCGTGCGACTTTTTTTTGTTTCCGAAGATAAAATCTGCTTTGAAAGGATAAAATCCGATTTGAGTCGATGGAAGCGGTAAAGCAAAAAACGGCAGAGCTCCTAAAGGCCCTCACCAAAGAAGACTTCCAGCACTGCTTCGATCAATGAAAAAAACGTATGGAAAGGTGTGTGGCGAGGGAAGGGGAGTAACATATTATATTGAAGGGGAGCATTCGAATGTAGAATAATTTTTATAATAAAACCCTTGTTCGTAACCAGTCTCGTTATTTAATAGCCCGACTTCGTATTTTTCGTTATGGTATTTGAAACTGTTTCAAGGTGTTTTTAATGCCTGCTCTACGCGATTTTCTTTTATTGCAACTTTATTAGTATATAATATATAAAATTCATTGGGAATCTAGCGTAATTTAGTTGATGCCTAAAGTAGTTAAATTACTTTGTCTATCGTTATTATTGAATTGAAATATCTATGTGATATGTAACAGTTTTAAATGAGAAACGTCGCAGAAGTAAGTTTATCTGTCGTTGAAAGTAATTTTTTGTCATTGTTGAAGTTACGCTTTCTAAATTGAATCAAATTATTTCAATAAATTATACATTGCGAAAGATCTTCACGATTACCGGCAGAATTTATTTTTGTAAAAATATGTAAATTTTCATAAAAACTTTATCCAAATATTCACCAGGCAAGTAATAAAATAAATCAATTGTTTTGCAACAAGATTTTTATTGTGTCATTTAACGTTTGATTTTTTTTTTTTTTTTTTTTCGTTTCGAAAATATACACGTTTGGTAAATTGTATTGCAATTGGCAAAAAATATTTTGGTTCGTTGAAAAAAACTTCCGATTTAATAAATTTGAATTAATTTTCAACGTTAATTTTACGCGACCATTACCGTGACTTTTACTTCGCTCGTTGTGCCACCAAACTATCGAATCATATAAAAACCGTATATACGTATTAGATTCCGTTTCGTTGAATAAAAAAACGAAAAGCAAAAAAACGAAAAAAGAAATAATTTAAAAAAATGTTTTTCTGAAAGCTTTAATTAAAAAAAAAAAGAAAAAAAAAATGAAGCATTTTAGTAATAAATCTCTCGTGATTAATTAAATTATACAGTCGTTTGCCAACACAATCCCTCGTAGAATTTCCAAAAATCTCCTCTCATCTGATATCTCATGTGCATCTCACCGTATTCCCTCTGTGTATATATATATATATATATATATATATTTTTTTTATCCTTTTTTTCATCTTTTATCGTCCTACCGAATAAAGGCATCTTCACAAACGGTAAATACACGTGCACACGAATATATAAGCATGGGACAATTTTCGTTCTCTTGATTTCGCGCTCGAAGCGTAAAACATAAAAGGCTCGTGAAAGCTATTTGGTCCGATTCTGCGTGTAAGTCGACGACGACGACGACGATTCGCGAATAAAAATAAGCTGTGCGCGTATATAACCAACGACGACGAACGTCTTTTCACCGCCCTTGACTCTCTGTACGTACACGTACGCGAGCTATTTTCACTCTTTGAAGAAACGTTTCGAGGGTAAAGGGAATTTTCAAAAGGATTTTTATATTCCCGATTTTCGTGATTGATTTTAACTCTTAGTTGCATTCCCGTGCGAAGAGTTTTTCAATTTATTTTTCGAACAATTATGTATCTTTCTCTCTTTTTTTTTTTTTTTTTTTTTTTTTGTATTAAAAAAAAAATAAAACATTTCGCAATTCGTTTTGTTTATCAGATTAATGTGGATGGTTTGTCAGGCGTTTAAAAGCAAAGCGGAGAATGAATACAGATTTGAATATTATTAATTTATTAATTTTTTATTTTTTATATATTAGCTTAGTTAACGCGTGAGCAGCTTTAAAATTTATTAAATATTTCAGTATTTTTGTGAATTTTAAATTTCACGTTGGAAATTAAAAATATTTTATGATAGTTACAAGCTTAACGTTCTTTCATATAATTACATCAAAACTTTATGAAAATCTGAAATTACATTTTTAAATAATTATTAAAAATTAGATTCAAAATTTTATTCTCATTACAAATTATCAACGGCAGCGAAAATATTTTTCGTTAAAGTGAAAGATTAATTTTTTCATCGTTTTCACCGTCAAAGCATCAATTTTCCGAATACATTCATTCAGCCGCGCACACGTGTACATAACACGCGTTACAAGACGAAGCGAATTGAAATTCGCATCCCGAACGCGCGAGCGGAAAAACAACAATAAAAAGAAAATACAGAACAAAAGCAATACAAGATTAGAGAAGAGAAGTGCGCACGAGAAAACGATGTATAAAAAACTAAAGAGAGAAAAAGAAGAGCGAAAGGAGACGTCTCATTCTCTATTTTTCTCTTTCTCTTAGGTTCATAGACATTTTATTATTGAACGGACAGCCGGGGAATTCTCTCTCTCTCTCTCTCTCTCTCTCAATCTTGCGCAACGATTTTCAAGGTCCTAAGTGCGCGTTTCATACACCTGTGCTCGTAAATAATGACAATTCAATAAAAAAGTTTCGGTGTATGATAATAAAAAAAAAAAAAAAAAAAAAAAAAAAAAAAACAAACAAAAGAAATAAAAGAAGAATAAGTGTTTATTCGGAATGATCCATGAATAAATATAGAATTCTGTTACACATATGTGTACGGCTTATAAACATATTATACAGTCTTATATTTTTTATTCTTGTGAAATGTTGAACAAAATTTATATACGTTACATGTCAACGTTGCAACTACGAATAAGTGATAAAAAAAAAAAAAAGATATAGTTTAAAAAAAAAACGCGTCGGAAAAAATATTATAATTGGATTAACGTTATTAATCTCGGCGCGCAGAGAGGCAAAGATTATAAACGAGAACACAGTAAACATACGAGGTAAAAACAGAACAGCCATGAATAAATAACGTAACGTTTGTCGCAAAATTCTCCATTTATTAAAATCAACCACTTTTCAAGTCCTTTGGTGTATAATTTACGCGCAGCGAAGTTCGCATTTGCTCGCGCATATTATTCACGAGTATACGTAAATAACATAAATATCTAAAGCACGGAAAATCTCCTCGCAAATCTGCGTTCCTCGCACGCGATACGCGCCGTATCAACGAGCTGCATAAAACTTGATTCCGCTTAATTCATCCTCTTTACCTTCTAATCGCGGATCTTCGCAAGTTCGCGCAGTAAATACGTCTGGCGAAAAATGAAATAGAGAAAGAGCGAGAGGAGAAACGACAACGAGTCCGATTCGGTTGAATATTTCGCGACGGTAACTGTCGCGACATTTAAATTCTCCGTCACATTTTTTCCTCGTTGAAAAAGAGCCGACGAGCGTCGCAGCTGTGCGAAACGGTTTCTCGTTTTGCGGGCAACGGCGTCCGTTCAACAATCGTCGTCGCACCGCCAATGTTCGAAATTAAATGTATAATAGTATGTGTCCTAATGTGAGTGCATTGGTATACGTATATAAACGTATATTATATATATATATATATATATATATATATATATATATATATATATATATATATATATATATATATATATATATATATATATATATATGTATAAATGAAAAAGGAAATGGAAGAGAAAGAGAGGAAGAGAGAAACAAAGTTGTGCACGCTTTCGATATGCAGCGCAACAGGCTATGCTATAGTAGATTCACGGCTCTCTTTCGTATATGTGCGGTGTAAACTACTTTGTTCGACAATGTTCGCTATTTCGTTATCGGACATCGTTTCCGGAGGCCCGAGTATCCGGGTATGTGTGTGTGTGTGTGTGTGTGTATATGTGTGCACGCGCGCGCCATAACCGCGCGACACGATCAAAGATGACGACGGGATGTAGCGATGACGGCATTAATTTTAAAACAGATTCTCTTCTCGTCAATTTTCTCGTGCTTTGTTTTATTTTTTTTTTTTTTTTTTTTTTTTTTTTGTTCCAACTCTGTCTTATACCTAAAGAAGAAAGAAAACGATGATTAAGTCTAAGATTTGGGCAAAGTAAATGACTCGATGAAATGAAATCGGTTACGTAAAAAATACACATTGAACGTTTAAAATTGTGTAATCGTTAAAACAAATATCGTAATAATAAACATCGATTGGTTACTACGTAAAACATTATTTCGGCGAGAATTATGTAAAAGCGCCTCTCAGTGTGTTTCTCGCATAATGTAATATCGATTAAACACCCCGACCGTTGGATATGAAACGATGATCGCGTCTGTCCGCGAGCGACTCTATTAGATTCTATTTAGCTTGAGAGTTTATCGCTCGGATGTGTATACGTCTGCACATATACATATAGATACCTATGGGTTATTTATAAACTTGATGATAATCGTAACGTACCGTATTCATGGCACATTGAATTTCTATTAATCGAAATTCCATTTGCAAACAAATCACTTATCGGCGCGACTCGCATTATTCCTCGAGAGATGATCTATCTTCGATTTTTTATTACGTTACGTAATCTACGCGAACGAAAGATTTTTTCATTATTTTTTAAAAAGTGTCGTTAATATTTTCCAAACAAAATCCGATTCGATTGATCCCGGCGCTTTGTCTCTGCGCGATTAAGGAAAAAATTCATCGAGCGTGCAATTACTCGCGTACTTTCGCTTCCGAAAAGTAACGCGTTTATTTACATGCGACAAGTGTCCAAGAGAATTTTCCTCTTAGCGCTCTTGCTATTACGACTCCCCTATGAATATATATACAAGCATACAACTTATAAAGCACAAGAAAAATAAAAAAAAAAGAAAGTCGGCCGAAGTTTGATTCGCTTCGAGTGAAATATGAAGGGTGCACCTCTCTCTCTCTCTCTCTTTCTCTTTTTCTCTCCCTCTGTCTCTCTTTCATATGCAATCGAAGGAGAGGAACGATAAGCCATGCGATATCTCGGGAGATACGAGTAGCGGGGGAATAGCTTGGCCCAGAAGAGAGAAGGAAAAGTAAAGCGAGAGCGGTGGAATGGTGTGTGCCGAGGATGGTGGACGTAGGGACTGATTTAGGGCGGATTAAGTGGGTCAAGAGAGACAGAAAGAGAAGGAAGGGTGGCGCTTTCACTCCTTTATCCTTGGGATCGTAAACTTCGCGCAACGCCACCGTAACCTCTCTTTCTCTTTCGCTCTCTCGTTCTTTTACAAACGCGCATACGGAGACACTCGGAGAGTTCTCGTTCGAACTTGCGAACAGAGAAATCGCTGATAAACACTTCCTCGTCTCTCTCTCTCTCTCTCTCTCTCTTACTTTTGAGAATCATGCGCGCGACAATCGCACGAATATATTGACTTGCTGCTGCTCTGGTCGGTCGTGTGTATTTGTGTCTCTATTATATACGTGCGCGTACTTCTTCGTTCGCGTGGTTTACGCTCGGGACACGAAGTTTTGAAATACCCTGGGATTTCCGAGTTTCCCCCGGAATTTCCCGTGGACGCTATAACTACATTTGCATAACGCCACCGGACGCCGCGCCGCAACGCTTACAATACACACGCACACATACTCGCTTACCGTTGCCGACGCGCGACGTATACATATACCGATGCCATGTACACGTATACGATTGTCGGTGTCCGAACGAATTATAGTCCGCCGACGATTATGGGAATGGGCTCTCGTGCCTGCGGTTTAAATTTTTAACGCTGTCGTACCTCGTCCAACGGCTAATCCTTAGTTTAATAGAAATTGCGGATAAACCGACCATCGTCCGTTGTTAAGTTAAAATTGGAAGTTTTAAATTGGACGATATTTAACTGGTAATTATGCGCGAGGATTTAGCGCTGAGACAAAAAGAAAAGAAACCATTGATACACTTTTGGCGCACTTCTTCTATTGCCTTTTTTTCTCAATGGCTTTAATCTTGTAAAAATCATCGATTGATAAATAGTACGTCGATTGTTGGTGTTGCTATAGAAGTATAAATTAAAACTCTTTCGCTGATGTTTATACTTCTCATTAACAAAAATTTATACGAATAAAATGCTTTGATGTATGGATATTCATATATTGTATAAGTATGTTTTATACCACATCTTTCTCTTTTGTTTCATCAAATAAAACTCTTTGTCACAAAAAAAAAAAAAAATTTATTACAAAAGACTACGAATATTCATTATTATTCTAACGATCTTAAGCAATAAATGTAGATACTTTTTATGAAAATAAATGATTCGAAAGAAGTTTCAACATACGATACTTTTCAAACGCTTTTGCTTTTCAATCTTTCGAGTGGCCAGCGACTACACCCGCAAAAAAGTATTCTACTTCCTTTTTTTCTGCTCATTTCGTGCCGTAAGAAAACGCGTTAGACAATAAACAACACCAAACCTCCGTCTTCTGAGGCTTTTTCAAATGAAAGAAAACCGAAGAAAGAGAAAGAGAGAGGCTCGGGGGGAGGGGGGGGGGTAAGGGAATGAACAAACTTTAAAAAAAGTGGCTTTGAGCCAAAAAGCTAAAGCTAAAAAGCGAAAGACCACTAAAATAAAGAAAAAAAAAAAAAAGATAAAAAGAATATAAAGTAAATTCGGCCACCTTAGTGACCGACCCGTTAGAAAATAAATGCAACGTGGTAATATTTTTCACGCTAAATTTTTTACCGCGAAATCTTTCACACCTCGCTGCAATCCAAATGTTTTACTTTTTAAAATGAAAGTTTGGACTCTGGAAACAAAGCCAACGTATTAAAATTTTACCATCATGTTTATTTTGAATTTGCACTTTTTATTTTATAACGCGTTAAAATAATTATATATAACCACCGATTTATCGAATCAATCGATAATGTATTATTTATCGAAATTTTTGAATTAAATAACTATCGAATTGTTACAAAGTTTCTTGAAATATAAATTAAAAGTAAAAGATAGGTATACGAGTTTGTGGATGAAAAAAAGAAGGAAAAAAAAAAAAACGAGTAATGAAACAATAAAGGTTTAATTCTAGGATAAAACAGCAATTACAATTAAACGAGATTTCAAGCTTTGAGAGAAATAGAAAAATAGGGACGACGAGTAAAAAAAAAACGTCAATTCCAAAAGAAATCTCAAACCGATAACCACGAAATCGGCTATTCAGCTGGTTTTGTGCGGTTATCACGGTTTCGCTTTAAACCGATTTTGCACCAACATACCGCGTCATAATATTCGCGACCAATTAGAAATAAATAAAAAAAACAAGCAGTTCGTATATATACCTATAACTGAAAATCCTATAATCCTATATAACACGGTTAACTGTTTCCATTGTAAATTTTTTCCTCCGTTATATCGCTATAAGTTGAAACATACGAATGATCGAAACATTTTTTTTTCACACTAACGTAATTTTTCTTTCGCTGGCGATTAAATTGCACGAGCGTAAAAATTCAATATATGTACTAGGTAAAATTTATGCCGCGAGAGAAGCAACAACGGCTACGACGAGAAGTCGTTCGTTTTATGCAAATTTCTAAACGACAATTCAATCGCTCTTTGTCTCTCACTATCTCTCTCTCTCTCTCTCTCTCTCTCTCGCTCTCTCTCTTTCTCGTCGATTCCTCCTCGCCAAGTGTTCCGCGCGTCCCTTGTGAGTACAAATATCCCTAAACGAGTCATGTCGCTCTTTTATCTTTCTTCAGTGCGTCTCCCTCTCTCTCTCTCTCTCTCTCTCTCTCTCTCTCTCTCTCTCTCTCTCTCTTTCTCTTTCTCTCTTTGTAATTTGAGAAAATACGTCGAGTGAGCGAGAACCATAGCCGAGTCCTCACTCGACTCGCCTAATTTATTTGCTCTTTTTCTCTTTTGCGCTCCTCTTCTCTCTCTCTCTCTCTCTCACTTTGTGAAAGCGTATTAACAGTGGACATGTCCCACTTGGTATGGATCTCTGCTATCATGGCATTCTACTTTTCGTATGCATGGTCCGTTGTATGGTTAAATTTAAATGAGAATTTGTATGCTTTATGACTGATAGGGGAGCGAAAAGCGATTTTATTATATTAAAGAATTCAATTTGTTTATTCTTAACTGTTATTCCTTTTGCAAATAAAAATGTTATTTCTTAATGAAATATTTTTTTGATTCATGTAATCATGTTAGATATTGTTTGGAATTATAGATACCAAAATTTTATCTTTTAAAAATATAAAAAAAATTATTCAAACCAATTTTACGAGTTATTGAAAGATTGTGTTCGATGTTATTTTGATATTTCAGCGATAACAATTTAACATTGTAAAATATATCCTTTTTTTCTTTTGGTCGATTTGCATAAAGTTCCAGTTATTGTAAATAAAAAAATATTGTTTTCTTTCTATTTTAATTTGAATCTAGCGTAATAAAAAAAATCAATATTGAGAGAATATTGGAAATATTGTGTAGGCTCGTAAACCTGTAATTTTCTACCGATATCTGGTTTGTATAAATATTCAGAATTTCGATATTAACATTTTATTCATTTATTCAAACAATCAATATTTAATTTAGTAATTTTTATTTTTCAATCTTATTAAAGAGTTTTATATAAAACAAAGCAAATGAATTATAAAGTGGTATTAACAAAAAAGTATTTATAAAATTATTTAAAAATTCATCTTATATTAAACGATGTTATCAAAATTAGAAAATATTTCAAAATTTTTGTCATTTTAATTCGTAAATTTTGAAAATTTACCAATCGCTGAAAATAAAGTAGTTAATATTAAAAGTAAGAGGCAGTCTGACAAAAATATAATAAAAGTGCACGCGTTTCATTGAGATTCCAAATTTTTTTCTCCGTACATTTTTATTTTTGTTTTTCGTAACGTCACACCTATTTTCCACGAAAAGTGAGAGATAGAGAAAGAGATAGTTAGACAAAAAGAGAGAGAGGAAAAGAAAGAGAGAGAGAGAGAGCAAGTCGTAAATCCTGAACATCGGATGCCCGTTCGTCATCTCAGAAAGACAAATCGTTTGGTTCTGAAGAACTTTTGCCCATCCGTCGAGAATTTGGTCTTGAATTTCGTACTTTTTCCGGTCGGCGTTATTAATAGTCGAAATAGGTCCCGACGGACTCGCCGTCGCTGCCTCCACCGTCTATATAACCGAAAATGAACGAATTCGTTCTCAGATTCACTTCTTCTTATTCTCTTGCTCAGTACCTTGTGGCATTAGTCACTATCCACTTTGTTCTCTCTCTCTCTCTCTCTCTCTCTCTCTCTCATTTGTTCTGTCTTTTGACCAATGTTTTTCTCTCTTTTATCGTTATATTGCAGGAAATGTCGAGCTACGTATTTCGCCTTGTTACAAGATTCGTTGTGCTATAGATATAAATCTACATTTAAAATGCAATAACGATCGCTCTCAATTATTTTTATTGCGTTTTATAAAATAATTTCATTTTTAAATTTTCAATTGCAAACATCATTATACCATTGTCAACTGCGTATTAAATAATTAATGTTTATTAAAAATAAATTTTAATCAGAAATTCATAAAATATCACGGCTTTCGTTAATAATAATTGAATCAAAAATCATTCGATGGGATTTCTCTTAGTGTAAAGCGTAAATATTATCCTCGATTGATATGAAATTTTTATTCGGTGTGAAAAAAAAATGTTCAACCTGCACCCTAAATTTATTCAAAACATTATGAATTTCTCAACTACTATTTGCCTTTTGTGTAAAAATTTTAACGTTAATGAAATCGACGTTACAGGGTGAAAAAAAAAACGGTATAGCCGGAGCTGGTTTACAACGTATCGCTCGTAAACTCTCGGCCGCGATGAAGCACGCAAAAGTATGTCATCGCAGTTTAATATACCGATAAATCACGCGCGATCTCTTTCTCTCTCATTTTCATTATTCCGCGTCTTTTTTAAAATGAAAAAGCACATTCGCATCTATATATGTACGACGACCCGTCTCTTATCCTCTGCCACGTATTCACGTATACGCTCGCGTAAAACGGAAGAAAAAAGAAGAAGAAAAAAGAAGAAGAAAAAAGAAGAAAAAAAGAAAAAAGAAAAAGAAAAAGAAATTACTCTCTTTTTCTCGTCGCTCGTTCACAGCTCGCGCGGAAAATTTAAAGCGCAATTTGGCAACGGATATACGTAGACGTTCTCTCCGCGCGATAATGCGGCCGAGACCGCGGCCGAGAGAGCCGGTGATGGATGAGGAGCTTTGCGCAAAACACATGGTCTATTCAAGACGCCTTTTAAAAACCGTTCCCCCTTCCCTTTTCCTCATTCTCTCATTTACCTTACATATATCCTTATTGACGTATAGCTCGATTAATTTCACGCGAAAAAATCTTGCAGCGCGCGTCTACGCGTGTACGTTTTTATACCTTTATTCGCGTCTCTTCGACCATCGATTTGATGCTGGTGTTATTCTCTTTCTCTCTCTTTCTTTCTTTAGTTTCTTTTGTAAATTCATGACGACGAAGCATTAAGTCGCGTACAACTACCGACATCATGATTACTCCTTACACGCGTACTTACTTATAAAGTACGTATGTTAAATGTGAACAAGCGCGGAAATTTTTGATTTTGACAAGGTGAAAGGAGAAATCCAAAGTGGCAGAGCGCCGTATTAGTATGATCGATAAAAACCTGTTACGGGCTTCCTAGTACCCGACACCCGTGTCTACCTACATTTATGTATAGGTATACAAAAAACAACCGACGAAAATTTCATCGTTAAATCAAGTTTTATCATCGCATGCGTTTTCCTTGAATTAGCGTCGCTGAAACTTTTTTTTTTTTTTTTTTTTTTTTTTTTTTTTTTTTTTTTTCCGGTACTAGGAATAAAAAAGTTAGCGAAATTAAA
The DNA here is from genome assembly GCA_949987625.1 of Chalcis sispes. Taxonomy (NCBI): domain Eukaryota; kingdom Metazoa; phylum Arthropoda; class Insecta; order Hymenoptera; family Chalcididae; genus Chalcis; species Chalcis sispes. The sequence continues at coordinate 82,926,375 of OX465094.1, forward strand.
AATTGCGTTTTTCCGAGCTCTATTTCGTTTTTTTTTTTTTTTTTTTTTTCTTTTTTCAAAGAGAACTTTTGAACGTATAGCGGGATGCGAGGATTTTTTGCGACACAATTTTTGCACCGCTCGTCGTTGATGAAAGGTGAGCTTTATCGGGGAAACTTTTTGTTATCAGAGTGTCGTTAATGTATATAGTAAAACTTTGCCGTTTATAAAGTATCCTTTTAACGTAAAATAGTACGGTTATGAAGATATGTACATCGTCGAGATTAATTGAATAAATTAATAAATGGATATTTTTAAATTATTTTATTAAAAAATTAATTTCAAGATAATTTTACTCTTCATCTACTGGTATAATAATAAATGTATGCATTACATAATATTTGAAAGAAGATATCGAACAACTATTCGATACAATAATTCGTGCAACATTCTTGGTACACCTATATATCCGTCAAACTATACTCCCTCGTAACCAATAATTAATCGTATAATATATAAAAGTGAATGAAAACGAAAAAAAAAAATGAAGAAAGAAAAAAGAGCAAGCAATGAATACATATTCAGGAAAGAGAAAGAAAAATATAGTAAAAGCTTATGTTCATAAAAAAAGTAAATAAATAAATAAAATAAAAAATCGACGCTAGCGCGCGTTGACTGTTATATAAGTCGAGTTACAGGTTCGTCGTTCGTCGTGAATACATCATATATACCGTGGCAGCTTGGCCTCGCTTGCGCCACTCCGAGAAAAAGCCTCGGCGTATGAGGGAGAAAGCAGAAACGGTATAGGTGGAGGACTAAGCTACAGTAGGTGACGACGAGGCCGAGAGAAGAGTGACTCGGCCACTGGGGAAAACGAGCTAACGCGACTCTTCTCTCTATCTCTCTCTCTCTCTCTCTCTCTTTTACGGTATACACGTTAATAACGCGAAAAGTAGAAAGGGAGTCGGAGCTTGCAACGACCCTTTGAAAATGCTTGTAACTTTTAATCACGATTCTCTCCCCGCGACGGCGGCTGCTACTGCTGCGCTGCTACTGCTGCTGCTTTTTTCCACTCGTTCTCTCTCTCTCTCTCTCTCTCTCTCTCTCTCTCTCTCTCTTTCTCTTATTTTCTCTGTCGCGTTATATTTTTCCTTTTCTCTCTTTCTCTCCTTTTTTTTTTTTTTTTTTTTTTTTTTTTCATTAACGCAAGCGCAAGTAGAGTAACATCACAGCGGTAGTAACTGTAGTAGTACGTGCTCGTTGCGCCTTCATGGCACGCGGAATATTGGAACTATACGTACACCGACACTTTGCCATTATTTTCACGTCGCTTCTCCGACATACTCTGTTGGAAAAATAGAATTATTTAGTTTATTTCTCTCTCCCTCCTTTTTTTTTTTTTTTTCTTTTTTTTTGTCGCGTCTGCATTCGCCCGCGCCTGCGCGCGCGCACTCTTTTTACTGTTGGATGAAAATAACGGCTACTTTGCAGACTCTCTGTCTTTTCCTCTTTCTCTCTCTCTATCTCTCTATCTCTCTAAATTTCTTTCTCCCGTTTTTTTATTACGCGAACAAGCGGAAATTAAAAATTAGTAAGCTAAGGACGTTTGAAATGATTCGGACTTTTTAATTACAATATTAATAAAGAAATCTTTTAATGCATTATTTTATTAATATTGATTATTATATTTTTTTAAATGTCTGTTTTTTTTTTTTTTTTTTTTTTTTTTTTTTTTTTTTATATATATCTACATTAACGGTGATAAATATTATAATGTCACAATTTAAACATTTTTTGCATTGAAAGTGAAAAACGTTGGGCTATAATTTTAAAAAAATATTAATTTTTAATCATTTCAAAAAGTTTTAAATTAAATTTTCGATGCACCGAAAGGTTTTTAACAAATGGCAACGAAAGTTTTCAATATATTGATAAATTTAATTTTCTTTAAACATTTAAAGTTTCGTCATAAACTTAAGTTGCAAAAAGAAAAAATAAAAAATTATAAAAAAAGAAAGAAAGAAACAAATATAAAGAAGTTAAGCTTGTTTTCCAATAATTGTTTGCATGAATGCCTAAAAGCCAATAAAGTTTTTCTTTCAAAGCTGTAATGTATCTACATCAAAAACTTTTCAAAATTTTCGTGTCACAGCGTCATTTTACACTTAAATAAAGTTAGTTTCGGGGAAAAGACACGGAAAAGAAAAGTAAAAGAGAATACCGGACGAGACGAAAAGAAAATAAGGAAAGGAGAGCAGAGGATGGTTACGTTTTAAAAGATTTATTTAAAGCGGTAACGGGGGAAAGAAAATTATTTCCATTAAAGAAGAAGTTTGCGTAGCTATGTGAGATATAGGTGAGAGAAAAAGAGAGAGTCTGAAGAAAAGATTAGCAAAGTTCCGCGCGTATAGTTTCGTATCTCGAATAAAAACGCACGATCGAGTTTCGAACTCGGCTAATGAGCTACAACGTCTCTGATTGGTCAAAGGACCTCTTGGAATTTCGTTCCGTCTGCATCGAACAATCTCATTCTCGTATATATAATGCCGATAATTATGGTGAAAAAGGAAAAAAAAAAAAAAAAGAAAAAAGGGCGCCTTTGTGAATATTCTAGACTGGCTCGAAAATCTGTTTCGGAGAAATTCGTAATCACGAGCAATGCGCGCAGTGCCGAAAAAATGAGCTCTCCTTGAAAAATTGTAAAATGATTGCGTTTACTTTTTCCAAGATAATGATGAGAAGAAATATTCTGCATATCGCGTAGGGATTTATTTTTTTCAGATACTTTGTAAATGTATGATATATTTATTTATTTATTTATTTATTTATTTTTTTTTTTAAACTACACCAATAGGAATTTTCCTATATTAAATATAAAGAAAAATACGCGAACGAATATCATTACGTATTCTAAAAAGCGTGCAATTACAAATATGACCTTGATTAAACTAAAGTATAAAATTCTTTCAACAACAATATTATCATCATATTTCGCAATAAAAATTTTTCTACCATCCACTATGGACCCACAGCGGCACAATTTCCGTCGTTGCGCGCATATATAAATATCCAGAACAAAAGCTCGCTGCTCGTAAAATGAAATATAAACGTCAAATATCAACGGATCAATGAAATATCAAGCGTCGTCAATGCGCTGGCCGTTCTTACTTGTCATGAGTGTATATATATGTAGTACTCGGCATATACGAATTTTCCGCTGTCTACGTAAACACGTAAGTAGCTGATATAATGGGTGTACACTTATACGTGTATATATATATATATGTGCACGACGCGACCGTCGTCCAAGTTTTTCTTTAACCGTCGGGCCAGTCGCGTCAAAAATCATACCGCAGGAAGCTTAAAAAGAGAAAATATTACGAGAGACCGCAGATGAAGAAGAAGAAGAAGAAGAGAGAGAGAGAGAGAGAGAGAGAGAGAGAGAGAGAGAGAGAGAGAGAGAGAGAGAGAGAAAGAGAGGAGAGAAAGAAAGAGACGTTGCCGAGAAAAATAAGCAATTTGTATTCCGTGCCGTATACCGATTTGGAATCCACTCAAAAGCCAACGCGCTCAAAGTGGTTCGAGGGGTGAACAAAAAAAAAAAAAAAAAAACTATAGAGAAGAGAGCAATGGTGGGGTGGAAACGATCGAAATAGAATTTATAAGAACGCGCTGATTAGGTATATACCGAGCTGCTTGCTCTGCTTTTTCTTGTATACGTTGCTTCATTGTTTTTAACGGAGTTAATTTTTTTTTTTTTTTTTTTCTCTTTCTTACAAAAAATGTCACTATTTCTTACATTTTTTTTTTTCATTAATTTAAATAGTAATTTTCATTTAATATAATTTGTGTAGTTTATGTATTCAAATTCAGATAACCTTAACGATACATTCGTCATAAATCATACAATCAAATCTGATAAAAATAGAAGCTTTTCCTTCGACTAAATCTTGTCTTATCCATCGTACAAGCTTTCTCCCTCCTCATCATTTCAACTTCTATCTATTCCAATACATAATCCTCACCTTTCTCGATCTACCGGTAAGCAGAAAAAGAAGAAGACGAAAAAAAAGACGCGTCGTCGCGCTGTAAATCTCGCGTACGACAGCCGATAAAGCTAAAATAGGTATAGGTGATACGAAGGGGGAAACTAATAAAGAGCAAAAATATCGTTTCGATCCGCCGCCGTCGTCGTCACCCACGCGCGCACGACACGCGCTACGACCGAAGTACGAGAATACTCCCACGGGATGGATGGATATGCGTTCGGCCTACGCGAAAACGCAGCGACTCCTTCTGAGCGTTATCTTTTTAATCGTTTTCACCCTCCCCCCTCCCCCCTCCTCTTCAACGCGTTAAACTTTTTATACGATAAGGTGTAGCTTCTTTTACCGCCACGTGCACTACTGGAACTAATACTTTCTTACTCTTAAATTTCGTATTACAATAGCAGCTTTTAACGAGGCGATATCGCGGTGCAAAATGAAAACGAATATAACGGTAGGGCAATTTTTATACGCGTAAAACCAATTAAAATTTCGATGGAGACATTTTTTTCTTTGTTTCTTTCTTTCTTTCTTTTTTTTTTTTTTTCCTTTTTTTTCGTTTCAAATCGTGCGATGTTGAATGATGTACAAAAAAAAAATGGTTGAAAAAAGTTTCGCACTTTCCGCGTGACTAATTCTCGCGCGTATATATGTGCCCGAGACGCGCATGGCTTGTGAATTGTGTAATTGCGAGGGTTGAAATAAGAAAAAAAAAAAAAACAAAAAAAACAAAAAAAACAAAAAAACAAAAACAAAAAATAGGTAAAGGAAAAAGTTTTAGTTGGGCACTTTTCGTCACGGAAAATTAATTCTTCCTTTGTTTCGCTAATTAATCCGTTTAGTCCTCGGCTATTAAAAGACTAACTCGACCTTAAATCCGCGACGCACTACACTGCATTTAACTTCTCCCGACGCTCGAGCATTTAATTACCGGAATTTAAATAGGACCGATATTTTTTTTTTATTTTTTTATTTTTTTTTTTTATATATTACGCGTGAAAAAAAAAATAAACAAAAGATTACTTTATTATAATTTTGCGTACACGAATAAAATCAAACGGCGGTTGTCAAAAATAATACACGCGAGCCGTTATCTTTTTATATCGAAAAGCCATTCCGACTAATAATTCGGTTATTATTCGCGCTTACTTTTTTTTTTTTTCCTTTTTTCCTTTGTGCTTCCATCAAATCTCTTGGTTGAAAAAAAAAAAAAGAGAGAGAGAGAGAGAGAGAAAAAAAGGAAAGGGAAAAGCAAGTTATTATCCAATCGAAAATGCAAGCAAATTTTTACGCTTTTCCTTTTTTCTCTCTCTTTCTCTCTTATATCTCGCGTGGCTATAGTTTCGTAATTAATTCAGGACACATTTCGCAGCCAACAATTCTGTCAGCGGCATGTTATATAAATATTCATGGGAAATGACCTTTAGGATCGGATGCTCTCGCTCTATACGTGGCATGCACAGTTTTGAGATTTCGGGCGCTTTACGACCTCCGGAGGGATATATTCACACCTACACGTACGACGCGTGTACTCGTTCGGTTATTTATTGAAATTCAATAATTCCCCGTCGCGCCCTTGTGTATGCACACACACACACACACACTCGTATATATACTCGTCAGTTTTTTTTCCTTTCTTTTTTTTTTGTATTTCTATTCTTAAAAAAAGAAAAAAAGAAATCCCATTTTCTCTTGCTAAACGAAACCCATTACTAAGCGTGTAGTTCGTTTTTTTTCCTCTCCTTTTTTTCTTTTTTTACTTTTACTCGTACACCTGCACGCCGCGCAGAGAGTATGTAAATATTTTGATGCGATTTTATTTTCTTTACTTTCATCTTTATTTTTTTTCTCTCGTAATTGTTTTCCGGTGTTTTAAAATAGTTTTACAACGATTATCGATGTTTTTAATACGTTCTAATATAAATATAGCAGAGAGATTAAAAAGGATATTATCCTTATTTTATATAATAACTTTATCGATTAATTATACGTACGGTAAAAAAAAATTATCTTACATTTGGTTTAGATATTTTTTTTAGATACGACATTAAGAGCAGTGTCGATGATGTTTTTTTTATTTTTCTTTTTTTTTTTCTTTTTTTTTTCTTAAAGTAATAGTAATCAAAAGAAGAAACATAACGAAAAATTGACGTTAAACTTTAGCAAACGTTATTTCAAGCTTACACAAATGAATCGCAAATTAAAAATGAGAAACTCTCAAGAAGATCGACAAAATTGAAAGCTCGATTTCTAATTTACCAGTCCGCGAAAGCATTCTTGCCAATGGTGAATAAGAAAATTAAAAAAAATTAAAATAAGGTACTTAAAGAAGAAAATTAAGCTTATTCACCACCCCGGTAAATCGGTAAACTCACTGGCAGATGCTTTAATAAGCCGTTTTCTTCTCTCTCTCTCTCTCTCTCTCTTTCTCTCTTTCTCTCCAACTTTTTATAGATATACACTTCGCAACTCGATTCGAGATCGAGTAAAGGAATCCCGAGAGCGCCTCGAGCCACAGCCCAGAATTGATCTCTCTCGACGCAATAACTTTTCTATGCAATACGTATCTATAGTATATACATAACCTTCGTCGTTGTAGTCTTCGAAAAGGCAAAAATCTCTCCGAAAGAGATAGAGAAATAGAAAAAGAGGGATAGAGCAGTACATCCTCCTTTCAATTTAAGCTTGTCTCGTCGAATCTCGCGCTCGCACACGTGTAGCTTTACGTGTGCAACCTGTGTAACTCTCTGTCTCTCTCTCTCTCTCTCTCTCTCTTTCTCTTTCTCTTTCTCTCAAGGGACGCGACGCGACGATCCAATAATATGACAGCTCTGCGGCCCGAACTATCTCCCTCTCTTTCCCTCATCCGTGCTGAGACGCGCGAAGCCGAGGGAACGCGCGTGGGTGTAACGGAAGCTGTAACCTTGCTACTACATCCGTCGACGCGTCGTGTCACTCGGCTGTCGCGGAATCGGAAAACGATGACGTTTTAACTGATCGTACCGGTGAAATGTCTTTCTCTCTCTCTCTCTCTCTCTTTCGTTTTTGCCTAGTTTGCTGATTTTTAGAGCCGATCATAAGGAAAGGAAATACGCGGGGTTCGGGTTTATGAGCTTGCGGTCTTAAAGTTTGACGGAGCTCGGCTGTATTATCGCTGTAAGTACAGGATTAGCCGGGTTACGGTTCAGTATATTGGTTGTCCGCGTATACCGTTATCGACTATTCAATATATATTTTAAATCTTCTATTTTTAGCTCAAGTTTAATGTATTTTTTTTTTTCTTTAAACAAGAAAAGTATTGCTTTTTTGATTATTATTATTATTATTATTATTATTATTATTATTATTTATTTATTTTTTTTTTTTCTTCATTCATTATAATCGATATAAGATCGAGCAGAAATATTCTCCGTACGTTTTTTTATCGGATAAACTAAATCATACGAATATCTAATAATATTAAATTCAATATAGATTCGATGGAAAATTTCAAATAATTAAAATGAAAGAAACCGTATCGAATCTTATTATAATTAAACTAAAATTATAATGCACAATCTAATGTCGAGATCTTTGGTTTTCTTATCGATTCTTTCAAATGTAGGCAGACTATAAATAAATAATAATTTAAAATACTTAATCGTAATCTCGATAGATTATGAATAGCGTTAATAAAATTTAAAAGTATACGAGTTCCAAGTAATCGACGTTTCTAGAATAGTAAAGCACTATGGAGAAAAAAGGTGATTAAAAGCTATTTCCAAAAGAGAGAGAAAGAGAAAGCGGTAGAGAGAAACGGCATCGCTTGTTATCCAACCGTGACGAATAAAATCTCCTAATAATAATTTCCAACAAAGAAGAAGGAAAAGAAAATAGTGAAAGTAAGTCGAAAAAAAAGTTAACGAAACCCAGTCGATTTCGAGAAATTCTTGCAAACAACTCATAACACAATAAGAGAGTTGGTGAAAAAAAAAAAAAAAAAAAAAAAAACAGAAGAAAATAAAAAGTACCACGAGACGCCGGCGAGTCAAAACTCGATTCGTTCAGACATGTACATCAATATAATACTCGTATAGGCGCGCGTATACGAGCAAAAATATACATTTACTCGGTATCCTTCTCTAATATAGCTTCCATGGGAAGAGGAAGATTTGGGAGAGTTAACGGCACGGAGAGAAATTGGGATGAGTCACGCGAGTTGTTGTGTAGTCCAGTTTTGTCTCTCTCTCTCTCTCTCTTTCTTTGCCTATCACCCATCGCGTATATATATATATATATATATAAGCTCCGGTATCCGCAAGCACAACGGAGCGAGTGTATCGGTCGCGCGGATCGGAGAAATGACGCAAGAAGAAACGAGTGGCAGCGCGCTGTCGGTGGCTGACTATATGCCGAGGTTATACCACTGGCGATATTTGCCCAATTCCATTTTAGCATCGTCACTTTATCGCACGACCAATAGGAAGACGCGTGTATATGTATGCACACATATATACACATATAGACACGCGACAAAAGAGACGGCCGTCTCGTCTTCTTTTATTGCTTTTTCACTTTTTGCCAAGTGAAAGGACCACTGCACACAATTCCTCCCGTCTCTTTTCATCCTCTTCTTTCTCCCGGTCGCTCTTGGACTTCTTCTCGTTCTTCTTATTTTGGGGCTATTGCCGTAATTGCCGGGGGTGTAAGTATACGCGAGCGTCGGGAGTATTAGCAAACGAGGTCAACGTAGCTCCAACGCAACGGGGATTGAAACCGATATCGCCGCCAAAAATCGACTCCCTTCGCTCTTTCTTTCCTCCTCCCTCCCCCCCCCCCCCCCATCTACCACCTCCTTTCTCGCACACAATCTCGCACTTAGTCGCTTTGCTTCAGTTCCAGAGAGAAAGAGAAAAACGTCGCGTGTCATATTATGATGCAATTTTTTTTTTTTTTTTTTTTTTTTTTCGATAGCCGTATAGATAAATTTTATGTTATAAATCGATGATAAATTGTGAAGATTGTAATGATTGTAAATAATTTAATTTCTTGAAATTTATTAAAGAATTATCGTTTTATTACCGGTATAGTTACTTTTTAAGCAGAATAAGTTGTTTTATGTAAGACCATTCAATTAGATTAATTGCTTAGTCAAACAAATGTACAAACCTTGTTTTTAAATCAAAATAACAATTTTCGTTATTTCAATGTCAGATAATCTAAATTCATTTATTGAAAAACTCATTCATTCTGGCACAAATATCACAAGCGAGTTTATTGACTATTTTTGATGAAATATTAAGCAAATAATGAAATCAATGAATTTACTATTCTCAAAGTGATAAATCATCTACGAAGAGATTATATATACTCATTGATTTTGGGCATTATATCATACGGCTTAAAAATATATTATAGGTTTGTTGATTAGAGGAATAATCCGGAATCGATTTTTCCTTCAACTTCGATATATCGAGCTTATTTTCAATATACTTTAATTAATACATTTGAAAATTTTTTCTTTTTCTAACCCAAATGAAAATCTATCGGCTTTTCGTGTGTACAAAATACAATACATGCAATCATTTTTACTTTATTTAATTAGCTTGAACATTGCTTTTTTTCTTTTATTTATAAATCATAATCATATATATTAACTTTCGCATAATTTTTTTCATCTTGCTTTACGCTATGAATGAAAGCTAAAACGAAAAAAAAATATATGCGCGCGCGGCATTAATAAAGTCGTTAAGATCTAATCTCGTCGAAGAAAATTTGTGCGTAAAAGCTTTCGACTCTTGGGATAATAATTCAGATGATCTTCTCTAGATTATTGTTCGATCAAGAAAATAAAAGAGACGATAAGAGGAGAGAAAGAATAAACGACGATCAAATGCCGGAACAGTAAGCACACGGTCTTGCAAGTTTCCATTTTATGGAAAAACCGAATTTCAGTACTTCTTCACCTTCTATGAGATAAAGTCTAACAGCCTTTTCGCCTTCTCCTCGTCCTCTCGTCTTAAACGCTAACCTCACCTTCTTCGTCACCGTCTGGATAAAAAGCTGAAGACGCTTTCGTTTATTCTTTTCTTACGCGCGAGAATCGCGCAGCTCTTTCTTCTTTCTTTCTTTCCACTCTGGCATCCGGTGAGCAGAAATTTTTTCGAGTCCCGTCCGACGCCCTCTCGACGATTCTTTGACGAGAGAAAGAGATGAAAAAAGAATGCAGAGGAAAGCGCGGGAAGAGGAAGAGTCAGCGTTCGCTCGGTACGTTCGAGTGCAATAAGCTTCGCCGGTAGCACCCTGTTGACCCAGTTCGATACTTTCGAGCTCGTTCACCCACACGTTTATCGCGCGCTTCTCCTTCCTCTCTTTCTCTTGCTCTCTTGCTCTCTCCTCTCTCTCTCCCTCTCTCTCTCTCTCCTTCTTTCTTAATTCCCCCGATGTATCGCACGGATGCTTGAGAAACGCGCGAACGAACGAGGGAGTCTCGCATCCATGAAAAATCACGAACCGTTGTGGTATATACATGTATACGGTCCATCGTTGCGCCATCGCTCTCTTTCAGCAAGAAAGAGAAATGAGTCGAAACGCACGAACGATCTTCCCATGATTGTTTTGTGTGCGTTTGTGTGTGTATGTGCATACTATACATACAAGTACATGCGCCGTAGTTACTTCATAGACACACGCCGAGATTTGAATTATCCAGTCGGAGAGAATCATACTCGTATGCGAATGCGAACGAAAATTCGCTGTATAACTTGCTCTTTTCTTGATTACTCGGCCATTAAATATTTTTCTTTCCTTTTTCTTATTTTCTTTCGACAATGGCATTTTACTTTAACATTACCGCGTTTACGTTGATTAAACGTAGCGCGAGACGCGCTTGGGCTTTAAAACGCACGCTTTATCTCCGTTGAATAATTTCACGTCGGATTAAAATAAAGAACGGTCAACGCGTTATCTCAAACGTGTATTTAATTAAGCGAATTCTTATCTAAAGTAGCGAATAATTAAATTCCCAAAATATTCCCGCACACGCGTTCAATCCCCGTCATAATCGGCGCAAGTTACGTCGGGCGTAAGATGTAAAAATCATCATAATCCCGAAGAGCTCGAGTCGGACGGAAGACTTTTCTCGTCTCATCCCTTTTAAACGCGCACCGAGGCGCGTGGCGAGAAACATCGAGGATCTACTTCTTATCTCCCGAAAGAGAGACGACGCCGGTCAACTTTCTTATTAAAATCTTGTACGACGACTCGTTGTCTTAGTTTGCATGCTTAATACGTGTCTTTCGCGACTTAACCTTCGCTCGCTCGTGTACCTAAGAACTTTCGTTCGTAAAGCGGGTGCACCGAAACGATGCGTATTATGGCTTGCTAGCTAATTCGACCGCGAACATGTAGCGTAGAGAAAGGAAAATGCGTCGGTCGTGTTTCGTGATCGATTAGTTTGAAACTTTTAATGGCATGTGCATAAGTAGTGTGATATATTTTATTTGATAAAATGTCTTTGGATAATCAAGTTCGAAAGAGTTTGGATAACGAGAAAGGAAGATCTCATCTCATCGTGGATTTGGAAAATGTTCACGTTTATCTTATTACTTTATTCAATTGTAGAAAGCCAAGTCTTGGACAGAATAATTTAGCATTTTATTATGCGTCTAACGTTTGATAAAAAAAAAATAATTATATGTATATCATTACCTTTATCTTCTTTTGAAATTTCAACATTTCCATATGAAATTATATGAAAATATAAACGGTATCACGACTTGGCAGATCTCCTGAGATTTTAAAAGATTTGAATTATTTTAATAATTCTTTTTATAAAAAAATATTCTTTCGCCAGCTCACAAGCACTTATCAAACACGAATGTATTAACATGCTAAAGTAACTTATTCAATAACCGTAAAACTTAATTAACCACGTCCTTGTTAATACTCCGGCCGCTAAAACTAAAAGAGACAGACTGTAAAAGGCAAAGGAAGAGAGAAAGAGAGAAAAAAAAGGAGAAAATTTAAAAAAAAGTAAAGTAACTCGCGCAAATTCTTCTTTCGCGGCTTCGTACTTTTCAGCGGGACGTATTATTATTACACATGGAGCGAAAACAATTAAAAGAAAGAAGAAAAATAAGGATAAAGATAATGCAATTACGCGCAACACAATGTTCGCGGGCATCGAGTAGACGGTGAGTTTTTAAAATTGTCCCAACCGCGATAATCCGAACACGCGCGCGTACATAGAACGATACTCGTACCGGATAGTCTGGCTCTCTTTCATCTCTCTCTAGCTCGCTCTTTGGAATCGTAACAGCGCCGATGATGGAAGCGCGTGTGGATAAGCCGATTATATACAACGCGACTCTCGCGACGGGGCTTCGCGCATATATACCGCCTCTATCTCTCTCTCTCTCTCTCTCTCTCTCTCTCTCTCCCGTTCTCTCTTTCTTTCATCTCTTTTATCTCTTTCTCGTTCAAGCATTCCGTTTTGACGGCTCGCGCGCGAGTCGAACGATGACACGATGAGCGCGTTTTTTTTTTTTTTTTTTTTATTGATTACACGTGTAAAAAAGCTATCGAAATGGAGAAGGAAAATAGTAAAAAATAGAGAGAGAGAGAGAGAGAGAGAGAGAGAGAGAAAAGAAATCGTGCGCAGCGCCTTTGTGATTTAACGTGCGGAGGAATCGTAGATAAAATTTGTATCTACGTGTCTCCGCGAACGTGTGTGTGACTGACTTAATCTATCGGATAAAAAGTAAAATACCGAGACTTGTTTTTGCAAAAAAAAAAAAAAAAAAAAAAGAAAAAAAAAATACTTTCGTGATAAAAGGATTTTCCTTCGGACTGCTTTACCGTTGTTATGCTTTTTCAGTGAATAATATTCACTTGTTCTGTCCCTTTTTTTTCTAACGCTGATATCGCGAAAAAGATCTTCTGTTTGTTTTCAAAAAATTAGTCGTTCTTTACGAACGATTTATGATTTTTCAATAATTATAATTTTATCGCAGCAGGTGTCCATCATGATTGATTGATTATTATAAAATTTAAAGGTGGTAAAGGAATAAATTATTTTACAATTAGAATAATTTTGTTTTATAAAGCAAATAAATTTACGATATATTTTCTCTATTGGCATTCGTTGTTTGTCAAACTCTCAGTTTCAAACTTTACAATTCGTAATCGGATTCACGTCGAATCAAAACTCTCTTTAATATATACATACATGCTCTTGGAAAATCAATTTCCACTAGTTAAAATCTATACATATGTATACAATGATAATATATATCGCGTCTTATCCACGTAGCCTTGAATACGATTAAGCGTTAGACTCGTCACCAATATGAAAAATAGGAAGCTCATTGGCCTAAGTATTTGCCGACTGTTAAAGAACGAAAAGTCGAAATGCCGTGAAATATATCGTGACAATGTTAGGAAACGCAAAATGAGAAAAATAACGAGCAAGTTCCTCGTATACTCAAATAATTAGTCGATATTTCGCCTGGCATCCTATACATGGGTATTTTCCATACAACGACTCTAGCGAGACGCTGAGCAAGTCAAATTCTTCGACGTGACGGCAATCAAACAAAAGCCTTAGCCTTTTTGCGCGGGCCATCGATCAGTTTCTACGCAACGTCTCCCTATCTCTCCCCTTTATACCGGACTACTAGTGCTGCTGTTGTCGCCGCCGCCGCCGCCGCCGCTGCTACTGCTGCTGCTGCTGCTACCGCTACTATTGCTCGATTATTCGCTTGGCTACATCACTTCTTCCGTCTTTTTCTTAAAGTCCCGTGGGACGGCAACGAAGAGGAAGATAAGCTTTCCTTCCTTCCGTCCCACGCGAGCCTTACGAGTAATCGTCAGATGCTCACAATTCTCAGGCCAACCTGTGCTGTTTCTTTCCTTCTCTCTCTCTCTCTCTCTCTCTCTCTCTCTTATTCTTTCTTCATCTTTTTTTCTCTTTTCCTCCTATCGAGAATAGTATACACGACTTACTTTTGCAAATCATTTATCATCGGAACGAGAAAGTGCAACGGCGTTGCTCTAAAAACCTTAGGGAAAACGCAGACCGATATTTTCTTTTTCTCATTTCAATCCACTGTAGATGTATATATATATGTATGTATTTTTTTTTTTTCTTTTTTTAATACCTCCTACTTATTTTTATTTAAAAAATGTCATAGCTTTAAAACGAACTCGATAAGGGATTTCGATGACTTTTTTTCACGTCGGCGAATAACTCTAATGAAAATCTCGACGTAAAAAGCCGGTTATGGCGTGAAATATTAAAATGCGACGTCTACGGATTTATTAATAAGGTTATACAGATTTGAAAATTTGACTCGTTATACGAAGCCGTAATATATCGAACTTTTTACATTTATCAAAAATATACAAAGCTCCTCGACGCCAAATTTTTAATTAAAACGTAACGTTCGTTTAAAAAAAAAAAAAAAAAAAAAAAATACACGAGTAATCACTCTTCTACGAATTGATCTTCGTTTTCGCGCGTGTACCTTTTATTTCGTTTTGTTTTTTTAATATCGATAAGCAAAAGCTTTACCTTTAAATCTCGATTAGAATAAAAAAGCTAGAGCGATATTCGTTGAGGATTCCGAGCCTAATTCGGATTTAATGCAGCGAGATAATCGCGCGAGGTGGTAAATTCTCCTTTCGGTTTAAGGAGCGCCCACTATCTCGTTCATTTTTTTTCCTCTCGTCTATACGCTTGGTTAAATCGGTTAGCCCGCTCTCTTATACGGTATATATCTACGTGAGATTTACATATAGCGCCTCGCTAGGAATACCGACGCATTAAATCGCTTTTGGCACTCCCGCCAAAAGAAAATTCGCCTACTCGCGTGCGAGCGACGGTTATACGTATTTTTTTTTTTTTCTTTTTTCTTTTTCTTTTCTTTTCTTTTCTTTTCTTATTCCGTCGTTTTCTGCACTATATGTTGGATCTCGTTTTTCGTTAAACTGACAGAAGGATGGAACGGAAATCTTTATCCGTTGGACTAGACGTTAATAATTTTTTTTATTGCTTTACGCTGTGATGTCTAAATTCGAAAAAGTATTATTTCTTTTTAATTATTTTAATTTAATACTATTTGTAAATTTAACGTAATGAAACTTTACATCGTTACATTTATGTATTTGAAATTAAAAATTTAATGTAAAATATCCTTTTGCGCCGAAATCCAAAAAAAACTTTTTTATAATAAGTCTACATAATAAAAAAAGGCTTTAACACACGACGCAAACCTTTGATAACTTTCAATTAAAATCATTACAAAATTTACACGGATTCTTCTATACGACACTCTAAAACTCCAAATTTTTTAATCTACCATAAAATGAAAAAAAAAAGAAAAAAAATCGAAAAAGAATTTTTTCTACAGCATGAAAAGACCATCCATAATTCCTTGATAATAAATCGTTTGATGGGGTATAACTCGAATGGACGAGTTCACGGATTAAAAAGGTCGGCAGTTCGAGCGCGAAATTTTGTTATCATCGCGCGTTAAAAGCTCAATCAGCGACGTCATACCCCGCGAGGATCTCGTGGTGATTCCTGAATAGTAGAGGATTTCATACTGATATATACACGTACGACGTTGAATGAAAGAAAACGATTGGTGTATCGAGAGTTGAAATTTCATAAAATATTAGTACTCGTTCTCTAGTTACTTTTATATAAAAATCTCACGTGTGCGAATATTAAATTGCGCGCGAATCGCGTAAGCGATTAAAAAAAAAAAAAAAAAAATTTAGCGTACTCGAATATTTTTTTTTTTTTTTTTTTTTTTTTTTTTTTTTTTTTTTTTTTTTTTTCTTCAACGTTAAATACCATCTAGCCATGTGGCTGAAAGTTCATTCAATAACAAGTTCGAGCTCCGTGACAAAGAAACGAGGTCGCCCGAGGAGAAGGTATTACCGACTCTAATTACTTTGTAATTGAGAAATTCTTTTTACTTTCTGCCTCTTTATTTCTACTCGCTTTTTCTCTCTCTCTCTCTCTCTCTCTATCTCTCTCTCTTTTCCATCGTCTTTGTAGAATCGACTGTTTGCGAGAAATTAAGCGATGGTGAAATCGGGCTTCGTGTTAATTTGGATAAAGGACGTAGAAAAGGAGAAGCATACGGAGGAAATAGTGGGAAAGTTTATTCAATGTAAACGTTTGGGCACGGAAATTTCTATGTGTATGACGTCGAGCTCAAAATTTACAAAGATACTGCTTAACTATTTTATTCTTTTTTTCTTTCACCAACGTAAAAAATGTTTTACTTATCGTAAAAAATATTTATTTCCATTTTTTTCTTACAGTTTAATGAAAAGTATAAGCATATTATAGACAATAAAAGTTGTCACAAATCTTATTTTAAATATACTTTTTTATTTTTTTCTACAAACTGTTCATCAACATGTTTCATTGATTCATGTTTTAATTGATCTTAAACAAAAACAAATCTAATCTTAAAGTGCACGGCATCGTTAAAAGACCTTTCATTTGTTAAAAAATAAAAAAATATAAAATAAAATAAAAAAAAAAAAGAAAAAAAAAAAAAACCAATACAACACCGAAGAGATATTTAATCTAAGCTACTCCCACATAAAGTAAAGATAATTTAAACAAAGCGAATCGGGCAACCCACGAATACTCGTACACGTATACAAAGTTCAAAAACTAACCAGCGCCCCGAGCGTTCTACCCTTATAAAATCGACAGACCGATTTGGAAAAGTGCTTGTTCACGTACGCACACATACACAGACCCGCGCACGTACGTACATACATATATATCGTAAGCACGTCAATCGCAATGATTAGCGTGCTTGCGTAAATATACGCGGACAAGAATGGAAACGAAGAGGGGAAATCTATATTACGCATGGGATAGAAATCTGAACGAGGGATGCCCGTCGACGCCTCGTTCGCGTCAAAGCTACACCTTTCCTCTTATACGCGCGACCCTCTCCAATTGACTATATACATACGAGTATATGTGCCATGTGAAAGCGACTACGCCCGGCATATCCGATCCCGTTCATTCATGAAAGTGGCGCGGCAACGCGCCCACACCCACGTGCACATGGCTCGTCCAACGCGTCATAGCGAGTCGCCCACGCGATTCGCGGAGGTGGGATCCATGGACGTGCCACCCGTTCCGTTCTAACGTAGGATGCGACTTGCGTATACGCGTTTGCGTATGCGATTCCCTCTCTCTCTCTCTCTCTCTCTCTCTCTTTCTCTCTCTCGCGCGCGCGTTACGTAAAATATAATGAGAAAAATCGAATACAAAGTGTACACGTAAATGCGCGTGTGTCTATACGCACGCGTTTAACGCTTAAAAGGGCAGATAGGGTCAATTTCATGCGAAGCAAAGGTCGCAGTAGCCGGCGTCGTGTTATACTCGCTCCACCCTTTATATTTTCCAGCGTACGCCCGCCGAGCAATTACGCCTCGCTTTTGACGCTGAACGATATTCGTATACGCATAACCGCTACGCGCGTTAATGCGCGCAGTCGCGACTAATTCGCGCAACGTACCAAGGCATTCGCTTACGGTCTATAGTTATGCATTGGGGTAGGAGGGTGAGTTTCGTATTATATTCCCCGGTACTTAAACGCGCTCAATTGAACACCGAGTGATTTTAGAACGGTTTACCGCTCGCGAATGCGGTTTACCGATATGTCTACGCGACTGTGTACGCATTAACGATTAAACCCATCGTAATTGTGGTCTGACTTACACATTATCTTTATTTTTTTTTTTTTTTTTTTATTCATAGTGGATAACAATATTTTTTTTTTATGTGCTTTTAATTTTTAATTGGAGGATCAAAAGGGATTTTCATGTTTTTTTTTTTTTTTTTTTTTTTTCTCATTAAAACCTGTTTACATCAATGGTAAAGATTAATAAGTTAATTAGATCACGATGGGATGTGCGAAATAAATCCACGCTGCAGCGATTTATTTTACGCGCAAGTATATATATATATATACGATCAATTTAATTCGCATCGGAACGTTTTTAATTTAAGTTCGCTAATTGATTCGATTTTGCGATATAAAGCTCTTTGGTTTATAAATACATTTTACTGTGTACCCATGCGATGTTTACGTAAAAACGATTAATTAATTTCGATCAATAAAAAAAAAAAGATAAAGAGAGAGAGAGAGAAAATAAATGATGCTCACTATCGATGTTCACTTTTAGAAAAATTTTTCGATAGAACCGCGGCGGTTACTTCATAATGAACGGTAAATTTACACGTGGACAAATAAGAATAATAATTCTTAACGAAAATCTACATACGACATAAAGCTATTGCGCAAACGCCATTAAACCGAACACAAAAAGCCGCTGTACTTCATCAAATCACGGTTGAAGCAACTCAAACAGAGAAAACGAGACAGAGTTATAACCGTCATGGACGTTCAGCGAGGAACTGCTCTCTACACATTTCTATCTCTCGTTCTGTTGACGTACAACATCGCCATTTATGTATCGTCGAAGCATATATATATAACCAGTATTTCGAGTCCTCCCGCATATCGAGTTTGTACGCGTCCTTCTGTACATTTACCGAGTGAGAGTAAAGAGAAAGAGAGAGAGAGAGAGAGAGAGAGAGAGAGAGAGAGAGAGAAATAGAGAGGGACGGAAAAAAGGAAAAGGATAGAGGGTAAAGGATCGTTAGTGGTATTTCTGTAGTGTAGAAAGAGAGAGCGAGAGAGAGACAAGGAGGAAACCCGACTGCAATTTCGCGGTTGACCCGAGTAAGAGGCAGAGCTTTAACACGCCACGGATTGCCATTGTCAGCGGGTTAAGGAGCTTATTTACTTACTTACTTACTTACTTACTTACGGTACTAGACATTCGCCGAAAACGAGAAACGCTAACGAGGGATAGAGAAATTCTTCAGAGTACCCCGTTCATCCATTCTCGCGTTAAAACGTGTTTTTCTCACACTCGACGCTAGCGCTTGTCCGCGTGCGGTCATTGCGCGTTGACGGGATTCGAGGAGCGCATTTTTTTTTCTTCCTGTATCTTTTTTTTTTTTTTTTTATCGTTGGTGTCGTCCTTTTTGTCTTTTTTTTTCGCTCCTCGACGCTTCGCGCTTTTCCGACGAATTATATATCGTTGGCCATTTAGCGTTTAAATTGTGGCTTCGTTAAAGAGCAAAAGCTAGCACGGCATTGTGTCGTTTAAAATTTCGACGAAACGCTTTAGCGGAAATGTAAATTCATTGTTTTCGTAAATTTTGAATAGGAGTTGTTTATAAATTATTATCTTGTCTTAACAACAATGAGGAAAGAGATTGTCATACAATGGTTGAGGTTTTGAGTTTGAGTCGAAAGCTGGATATAGGTCAAAAGCATTTTGTCGAAGTTACGTTTGAAAAAATCTGACGCTGACGATGACGAAATATAATATTTCGATGAAGCTTCATTGTTAATTCAATAAATGGATAGTTAAATATATTTCTTGAAGATATTTTAAATCTTTTTCATTTTTCATTATTAAAAAATAAAAATTAACCATTATATAAATATTAAAATGATGTAGATATAAGGAAAATTGAAGATGATAAATTAAAATCTACGTCCCAACGAAATGTACTATTGTCATAATTAAAACATACTAAAAAATGAGCATTAAAAACATTATTCAAATGTAACTACCCTTGAGACCGAGTGCAATAAACTATTAAATTTTTTTTTTTTTTTTTTTTTTTTCTTTTTTCAACTAAGGCACTTGAGCACGTAACATTTAGCAGATAAAATTTGCAAGTTGAAAAGGTATATACATACGTTCATATTAGTTATTTATGTACCTTGTGCGAGCCTCGCGTCATTACAGCTTGAGGCAAAATATGTTGTGGATGGATAGTAGGGCCGCAGTCGCGAGCGCAGCGAGCGACTAAGGCGCCTCTATCCATCCACAAAATATGAGCCGAAAGCTTTAATGACGCGAGGTTCACTCATGGTGCTTAAAAAATTTTTCAGCCTTGTAACCCGTACGAAGACTCTTACTTAGTTAACAGAATAATTAATTTTATTTTGTTGCATATCAATTAAATGCAATTTCGAACCCATACTGACAGTTCGTAAACTACAGATATCGTCTGCTAACGCATGCGCATTTTGTACACACACGCGTACATGTACATGTGTGTCAAAAAGTGACAGACAACATAATGTAAATATAAATATAAATTATGAAATGAAAAAAAATAGTAAATGGATTAATATTTAAAAATAAAATTAATTCTTGAACAATTATTATTTATTAAAAAATATAAATTTCTTGAGTATATTTATTAAATATTTATACAGAATAATATTTTTAACAAAAGTTTTTTTTATAAGATTTGAAGGCTTATTAATAATATTAATACTATTATAATTAATATAAATACTTTCTTATGTTATTTTTATTATAACAATACTATATTTGTTTAACACATTTTTTGTATAATCAATGAATTTTAGTCTCTTATTTAACATGAAAAAACAGTAACTTTTTTAAATATTTTAAATTTAATTTCTTCACACAAAAAACTTTTAAATCATTTATCTAAATCACAAACAAAATTATAAACTAAAAAATTATCACTTTAAAATCACTTATTATTAAATTTTTTAATTTTGCGAGATTATATTAGATTTTGCTTTTTCTATTATTTATTTAATTCACGTTTGCATTCTTCATCACTGTCACTATCACTCGTTTTTTTTTTTTATTATTTAATAAATTGTCCATTTTTATTCTTCTTCTCACATATTAAGAACGAATATTACCGACACACGATACACTATACTGAAAGAAAACCAAAGAAAAGCAGAGCCCCGTGGTCGCTTGAATGTACATACTGAGCGAAGGAGAGAGCGAGACAGAGATAGGGTGGTCACGTGGGAGCAATGGTGCGCGCGCTCTTATCGCTATCTCGTTCTCTCTCCTTCGCTCAACATACATAAGTCTTATTACGCGTTTCGAAAATATAAGTTTCGATGAAGACTCACATGCTAGGCTATATGAAGCGACAAATACATAGCAGTGGCGCTGTTAACTTTTTTTTCTCCTGGCACGTATACAGCCTAGAAGGACGTATAGAATGACATACAGCCTAGGAGGACGTATAGAAAAATGTTAATACGATCGAGAAGGCGCTTGCGCGTATGGAAACCATTTACACGCTGACGATGCTCCGTAGGTAAGAGTCGCCGTACGGGTTAGTAGGCTGAAAATATACATACGTTCATATATATATATATATATATATATATATATATATATGTACATTGAGACATATCTATTCATTATTTGCGATCTCAATAACGCTCTCTACAGTTTTACGTCGCTCTTGTCTTCTTTCGCGCTCACTGTCTGGTGTTTTATAACGTGCATTCGTCTTTTTATAAATGTAGCATATGTGATGTAATATTCTACGTAATTTCACCACAATTCCCCTTTGCGCACGTCTGCATAAAATAAAAGAGAAGCTGGGAAAAAGAGAGAGAGAGAGACGTTGTGTCGAAGCACAGTAGTTAAGGTCAGCGTACGATCTGGCAATGACGCCACATGCGCGGCTAATTTTTCTTCCGCTTGCTCTCTCTCTCTCTCTCTCTCTCTCTCTCTCTCTCTCTCTCTCTCTCTCTCTCTCTCTCTCTCTCTCTCTCTCTCTCTCTTTTTCTTTTTCTCTTTCTCTATTTCTTTCTCCCTTGTCTACCAGCATCCCGTTGAGCTTAGCGAGCTTCTCATCATCCGACATAATTTACAAAATAAGTAATGCTCCGTTATTAAATGACGCGCTCAATTTATTACTTTTAAATCTTTTGGTTTATTATGTGCCATTAAAATTGTACGCGCGAGCGCGCAAGCGTTCCGCGCGTTTTAAATTAATTTTTATTCATTTCTTTTCTTCTTATGTTGGTTAAATTTTTAATTAAAGATGAAACACAATAATATAAGCGACCTTAAAAAATTGTATAGTTACAATTCACGAATTGAACGTCGAGCTACTTATCGTGATTTTCGTTATAAAAAACAAAAAACTTTTAGCTTAATTTTTTCATAAAGTTTTTACTTTTCGTTTGCTATTTCGAAATGTTTTAATTCAATTACATATGAAACTTCAGCGATTATTTCGAGAAGCAGCGTTGAATGCGAACAAAAGGAGAAAAAGAAAAATACTTACGAAACTGATTTCGTAATAATATTCAAGAAAGTAAGCAAAGTACTCGTAATTTCTCCAGCGTATATCCACTCGACGTCGTCGTCGTAATCACAGTCGCATTCGCCGGGGCGAAAAAATTCGCCGGTGGCGGCGGCGGCAGCAGCAGCAGCACTAAGCACTTAAAGATCAAAATAAAGCGAGATTAAAAAACGTAACATAACAGTCCGGCTCCTCCTCCGGTTCTCCTACTTACCGAGTAATTTTCGAGATACATTAGGTCTCGGTTGCTCACGCACACGCACATGCCCACATCTATATACACCGAAGTAAAATTAAAAAAGCGGACGCGGAGAGTCGAAGTGCAAAAGGGCGAAAATAAAACAGTTTCTTTCTTTTTCTCGTCGTCGAATGCCGTTTTTTCCATTCTTCCAGCTATTTTACTTTGCGAGGGCGCCCCCATCAAGTCTAAAGAAAGAGTGAGAAAGACACTTTTTCTCTTCTTTTTTCCGTTACTCGTACACTTTCTTTTCGAATGCGAGAGCTCGACTTTTTCTTCTTCTTTTTCTACGTCTACTGCTTCTCGTTGACGCTAAAAAAGAATCAAACATTATTCAAAGCTGAAGTGCTCCGTACAGCAGTTCGAAGAAAGAAAGAATAAAAGAGCGAGAGAGAGAGTGAGAGAGAGAGAGAGAGAGTTTACCGCGCGGAAAATATTCTCGAGGAGCCAGTTACTTATGCGAGAGTTTTGCCGCATCTGCGCGATTTTTATACAAGCTCTGAAATTCTATGAAACGTTGTATTAAATTGATTTCTTTATAGATTGCGCTAGACTTTCTTTTTTATTAATACTTTCTTTTTAAAATTTTATAAATACGCCTATACACATATTTACATTGAAATATTTTTTTAATGATTATCTTTTTATTACGAGTACATTAACATATATCCCATGCATTCGCAATATATTCTTTATTCACAGTTCATTTTATGTTTGAAATTTCGTTTGCTCGCACACGTGCAGACGAAATTTTTTACGAATCTGTTTAATTATTCTAAAACTCAATGACGCGGTTACTATATAGTATTTATAAATTCACGTAAACCTCGCTAACTCCTTTAAAAAAAAAAATAATAATAATAATAATAAATAAAACAATATGATACCCGAAACTAAGAGTTAAAAGGTTGTTACACTATTTTTAAAATTACATTTTTAATCTTCTTAATGTATCCTCCTTACAAAATTTCAGCGTAAATTAACAAAGTACTTTTTAAGAAACAAATACAAATAAATGAGTTTGAAAGTCATTTCCTTTTTAATCTAAAATTCAAGCCCAATATTTTAGTCTCTTTTTAGAACGACAACGACTTAATAAAATTATCGGCTTTCATCAAACATTATCAACGTATCGTTATTAAAATTTTTTTACTCAAATTAAATTTGAAATAAAAAAGAAAAGAAAAGAAAAAAAATGTAACGTTCGAATTATAAGCGTTCGCAATATAAAAACGCAGCGTTCTAATTTTCCAAAAGCGTTGATAATACACGCAACCAAAAAAAGAGGAAAAAAAAAAAAGAAAAACGTTCGCGCGCTAAACACTAGCAGAAAACTCGATAAGCCGGACACTCGCGTGGCAAATGAACAACGTTAAAGAGAGAGAGAGAGAGAGAGAGAGAGAGAGAGAGAGAGAGAGAAAGGGAGAAAGAAAATGAAAAAAAAGCAATAGCGAGGAGTTAGCCACCGTAGCCGCAATATGCGAAAACTGCATCAAATGTCCGTATATGTATACGTAGGTGTACGTGCAGTGCACAGAGAGAGAGAGAGAGAGAGATGCGTTCACTCGCGTAAAGCTCGCGAAAATTTTTCACCGACGCGTCGTATAAACACGAGCGGCACGCGAACCGCGGGCAAAGTTCGTTATGCCTAACGAAAGAACAACCCTGCTTTCCAGCTTTCTCTCTCTCTCTCTCCCTTTTCCTCTCTCTTTCTCGACTACTGTTCTCTCGTACAGCAGCCTACTTTTTTTTTCACTCGATCGAACGCACACAACGATCCGACGACCTGTCGCATTTGTTTTTTGTTTTTTTTTTTTTTGTTTTTTTTTTGTTCGTCCATCGAATGCATTTCGGTCACGTAAGGGTGAAAAAAGTTAGCTATTCACATACGTTTGGTTGTGTGCTCGAATGCGCGCACGCGAAATTATATTTATAATATAATAAATATCAAGCATAAAAAGAAGAGAAAGAGAGATTTTCGCCTTAATTTTATTTTTAAACACGAGAGTGAAAGAGAGAAACTCTCCCTTTTCCTTTCGATACATAATTACCTGTTGCGCTCTTTTGCACGAGACAAATTTTCGTACCGAAAATGGGGAAGAAGAACGAGCTGCGTTCGCTCGCTGCTCAGGTATACTCATATAGTCTCGGCATAAATTTAGTAAACCGAGACGAGAAAAGCAGCTCTGTCTCATCGATTATTTAATAGGCACTTTTCCATAACGAGCGTAAATACATATATAACCACACACTTACACACTCACGCATGAATACACGAGCAGGTTTCTCGTTCGTATACATAATAAAAGGCCGACGGCACTCTCGCGTTCCGCAAACTTGGACTTTTCTTACTCTCTCGCTTCCTTCCGCCTCTTTCCCTCCCCCCTTCTTTTTATTCATTTTCTATTCTTTTTTTTTTTTTCCCCTCAAGACTTTTTTCTCCGATAGTTTTAACTTAAATTTCTAACGTTAAATGAAACTCCTTTTTTATCCACGGTAAAGAATAAAGTTTATTAATGTATGTTTTTTTTTTTTTTTTTTTTTTTAATGTTTTACAGAAGTCAAAATGGAGCTGGAGGACTTGATGGCCGACATCAAGAAAACTGCTAATAAAGTCAGAGCCAAGTTAAAGGGTAAGATTTCTTTTTATACTTTAAACGTTGCGGAATAATCAAAAATGTATTTCCGAGCTATTCCAATATATTTTTCTCGTCGATAAAGTAAATATAGTTGAACTTTATTTATTATTTTTAGCACAAAAAAAAAAAAAAAAAAAAAAGAGATAAAAACACTCGCGTAATGTGTACGCTGAATTATGTGTTTTGAATAATGAAATATGTTAAATTTAGCGTGTAGAGAGAATTACAGCGCGCATATATTATTTCAATTTAAATATCGATTTTAAATAATTCACGGAACTGGAGCAAAATATTTTTCAAGAACGACCGGGATGTATAATTTTACTTTAAATCCGCGTAACCTAATAATTCAACTATTCTAAATCACATATCCAACTTTATATGAAAGGAAAAAAAATAAGAGAAAAAAAAAAAAAAAAAAAAAAAATTAGGAAAGAAAAATAAAATTCTTATAAAATCAACACGAATAACAACTCGTTTATAAATTGTTGATACAGTGATAGAGCAAAATATTGAGCAAGAGGAGCACACGAACAAATCATCGGCGGATTTGAGGATACGCAAAACTCAACATTCGACGTTATCCCGAAAATTCGTCGAGGTTATGACGGAGTACAATCGGACGCAAACCGATTACAGGGAACGATGTAAGGGCAGGATACAACGGCAGTTGGAAATCAGTAAGTCTTCTCGTATTATTCTTATTGTATAATATAACGTTAACGAATTCCGCAAAAACTTTTCCAACGTTTGCGTCGATTGAGCTTCTTTCGATCGGGAAATTATTCACGTTTAATCTGAGGAAACATACCGTGCGCAATTACATCGTTGAATATAAGTTTCGATTCTTGTTGAATACACATATATATATATATATATATATATATATATATATATATATATACACATGTATATTGTATATAGCACGATGATAAAGAGAAGAAATTTAGCGTGTGTTTACGTTGGCAAAGAGGCTCGAATTCAAAGTGACCTCGTTCAAAATTTCGAATTTCAAATTATCGATCCATTCTCTATGAGCGATGTATGCATATATATATATATATATCTATGTGATTACTTAACATTTAATTTTAATTAATTTTTCTTTCAAGTTACCTATTACGCGCAAAAATACATCGGTATTGTAAAACCGTTAAAATTTAAAACGATAAATAAAATTAAATTTTCAAATCCTATTAATTTCAATTCGAATCTGCGATTCAATTTCAATTTCAATAAAAAAGTACTTTATTTTTTTTATCGTTCCACTTGCAAGTTACAACAAAAAAAAAAAAAAAAAAAAAAATTCACAAAAACGAATGACACAATTCCCAAACGTCATAAAAATCTTTGTCGATCTCTAAAAATAGAAAGAATAAATGAAAATAAATAAATAAATGAAAAGTAGGTAAAGCCGTTCAAAGTACACGCATATATATAAAAATGTATCAACGCACGTTAACGCGCTTTAATCCAAAGTAATTCTTAACGCTTACGTACAATTGCAGCGGGTAGAACGACAACTAACGAAGAGCTCGAGGAGATGCTGGAACAAGGCAATCCGGCGGTCTTCACGCAGGGGGTAAGTGCGCAGACTCATCGAGACTTACTCCTCTAATCTCTAAAGGGCTTTTTTTACGCAACTCCTAGTGCCGTCGATGGAAGTATTTTTCTTTCCTCTCCCCCACCTGCCCCTCCTCCTCTTTTTTTTTTTTTTTTTTTTTTTAACTCATTTATGCATTCTCGTACGTGTATGTATGTATGTATGTACATGAACGTGCAAGAGTAGCGATGTGCAAATGCCGAGCGAGTTCAGCCGCGGAATGGCTAAATTAACAATTAACTTTGCTTGGAGCTCGGCCAACGATTCTACTGTGTGTGTATGCGCGTATGTATATGTGTATAAAACACCGGGAGAAAACATCTCACCGGTGTAATTGCCTTTATACCGGCGTTCGATTTTTCACCCTATATACGTTTTGCCGATTCCGATAAATACACGTATATATATATTTATATAGTTTCTAATTTTTTTTTTTTTTTTTTTTTTTTTTTTGCGCTTTATTTTAAAGCGGATCTCGGATCAAAAAGCTTTTTGTTGAAATGTAGCGCGTCGCGTATCATTGTAAAAAAACACAAACCTTACCTAATCATTTTTTATCAATCTTTAATTTGATCGTTCCTTTTTTTTTTTTTTTTTTTTTATACGAGTGTATATTTTAATGTTTACATTTAACATATAATATAAATGAAAATATTGTTGTAATTGTAAAAATTATTTTAAAGATGAAGCGCACGTAATAATTGTGAGCTTCGTTAAAATTATACATTTAAATATTTTAATAATGCATACGGAATACCGCAAGATTATCCCTTGCTTTACAGTTATGAGATATTAAATCTTAAAATACTTTCATGACAAAAAAAAAAAAAAAAAAAAAAAAAAAAAAAAAAAAAAAAAAAAAAAAAAAAAAAAATTAAAAAAAAAAATCTTAAATCAGATTATATTAATAATGTCTGGGTATAATCTGATTACAGAGATTTTTGTTTTATTGCTCGGTAAGGTATCTTTTTCTACGCAAGATTGCTATACATTGATACCGATTGCTCTCGTTACAGATTATCATGGAAACGCAACAAGCCAAACAAACTTTAGCGGATATTGAAGCGCGCCACGCTGATATCATAAAATTAGAAAACTCTATTAGGGAACTCCATGATATGTTTATGGACATGGCCATGTTGGTAGAAAGTCAGGTACATTATCTTTTTCACTATAATGATATTTTTACTTTTTTTTTATATGCATACTTAATAGTATATTTAATTGATTTTTAATACAAAACAAAATAATAGCTTTAAATTTAAAATTAAAATTGATCGTTAAATTTTATTGATTGATAAACTTTAATTGATTTTAATTTCAGCATACAAAATACGCATCAATTGCAACAGTTCATTATAATACAATTTCGCAAAAAATTTTAATAATTTAATTGAATATTCACGAACAGTTAATGTTGCAGTTGGTAAAATTAATGCATAAATTATAAATATTATTTATACAAATATATTTGACCCCATGTAACCCAGAGTGGCTTGCAATGTTTGAAACACATTTTACGTTAAAAATGTATTTCTTGAGTGGCTATTTATATATTTTATTTTATTTTATTTTTTATTTTTTTTTTTTATTTATTTATTTTTTTTTTAAACAATGAAAAACAAAAAAGACAACAAAGGCAAACAGCTGGCGTGGCGCTGTTTTAACCAGGTTATTTTTTCACTTTCAATTTTTTAACTTTTTCACGAACTAAATCTTCCAAAATAATGCAAAGTCTATTATAATAATGCTTCCTAAGCTACTTACAAGCCTACTCAAAACTTTTCTTACTAATATATAACAATGAAAATCGTGCATATTTTATTTATAATCAAAATAACCCAATGACAACATTTTCATCAAAATGAAACATCAAACTAAATTTGTTAAAATATGGTTAATAATATAAAAATAGTAA
This sequence comes from Chalcis sispes, assembly GCA_949987625.1. Taxonomy (NCBI): domain Eukaryota; kingdom Metazoa; phylum Arthropoda; class Insecta; order Hymenoptera; family Chalcididae; genus Chalcis; species Chalcis sispes. Next base: position 82,955,006 of record OX465094.1, read on the forward strand.
GTTTAATGTTTTATTTTGTTTAATTTTCTTTGTATAATATGTATTTCAAAATTTTATAACATTTTCAACCCTTTGAGTTAGAAATTATCACTTTTACATTTTTATCTAAAAGAGATATAATTTTCAAGTTGTAAAATAATTTCAATATCAAGAAAAGCGCGAAATAATTAAGTCAAAGATTCGTAACGCTGTAAATATGTGAGCTTAACTTGATCCAACGTCAAGATATAAGAATCATACTTAAAATTGATTTTCGCGTTAAATTTATTAACAAAACAACGAAGAGCGAACTCGAAGGATCGAAAACAAAAAAAAAAAAAAAAAAAAACAAAAAAAAAAACGAAAGAAATAAATAAAGTAATCGTCTATGGTTTCACTATTCCTATTGTACGACTAACTCGCTGCCTTGCCTTTTCGTTCTCTCTTATCTTACCACCGCTGGCCTTCCGGTATTCTTGGGGGATCGAACTACGCCACTCACACGCACGCGCTACGCCGCTGTTGTCGTGTTAATAGGGCGAGATGATAGATCGCATAGAATATCACGTGGAGCACGCGGTCGACTATGTGCAGACTGCCACGCAGGACACCAAAAAAGCACTCAAGTATCAAAGCAAAGCCCGACGGGTGAGTCCTCCCCATATGTTATGCGAAAACATACCATATTCGTTCGCGTCTAATTGGTCACATTTTTTTTTTTTTTTTCATCCTCTCTAACCCTTTCCGTCACATCCCATCTCGACGTTTTATCACTTTATGGATATCCTTTCCATTCGTTCCTTTTTCCAATATTTTTAATTCCTGTCTGGATACCTTGGTTCCTTTACTTTCATTTTTCTTTTTTTTTTTTTTTTTTTAATTTCATATCAACTTGCTTTTTTCTTCATCGATGCCGATTATTCATTATTAACATAATACTATGTCTCGCCCATTGCTCTCATTATTTATCACGATTTTTATTCAACACGTTTTACTCTCTCAAAATCTCGATCGATCGTATCACGATCGAAAAACTGCGTAAACATAACAATCATTAATGAACTTGACACGAAAAAAAATTGTACTGACCTTTTTTTTTATTTTGTTGTGTGTTGTTCTCAAAAAAAAAAAAAAAAAAAAAAAAAAAAATGTTTAAAACAAACAATCGATGTGAATCATTCATTTTCTGTTTATCATTCATCGCTTCTTTTTTCTTACGAACAAAACAAACAAAAAATATTTGAACAAAATTTGTGTATATGATTTTTTTTCTTGTGAATTCTCTAACGATCTTGTAATTTTGGTAAACTGGGTGTGACGATTGTGCCTCTGTCCACTGCTGCTCTGTCTATACTAACTGCTGACTAACATATTAATATATATATATATATATAAAACGTTCTTTGCGCGATATATATATGTATACTCTATATATTGGTGTGTGTGTTGCGTGTACTGTACATTTGCGTGTCTATACTTTGTATCTGCCGACTTGTTGGTAAACTATGTACATAAACATCTGTCTGTTTCTATGTCTACATATATCTATGTATATCCAAATCGCGGACGCGTGTGCGTTACGTAAATACGCAAAAATCGCGCGCACTTCGACGACGGGATGTTTCAATCTATCCCTTGTTCGCTTTGCGTATTTACACGTGCACGCGCGAAAAATTTCCACGTGTGACCCATTACCCAACAATCTCCAAGCGACGTATATATTCCATCTCTCTTTTCCTATCTTCTCTCCGATCTATACATCTGCCACTGTATATACCTGAACTATAACGAATCACGCGACTGTTGAAAAAAAAAATATATGTATATAAACTCGTTTGGATTACTTCTATTACTTAATTTTTTTATTTTTTTTTCTTTCCACTCGGTAAAATTTTGAATTTTTCCAATATTAAAATGTTGACGCACAACGCATTAACTCTCTCTCTTACCCATTAAATATACGCATATACACACACACACACACACACACACACACAAATCTCAATTCTTTCCTTTAATACCGCTCCTTTCGCTTTCGATCAAACGCGCTTACGCGTGTATATATACGAACACGCATACCTTTCCCCTCCCCTCTCTCTCCTCCGATATAACATAAACAGGGTGAAATGGTGGACCGCATAGAGTACTGCGTGACTCAAACTGGCGACTACGTCGATTCGGCGCGGGGCGAGCTCGTGAAAGCCGAGGAGTATAAGAGCAAGGCTCGCAAGGTAAAACATCAAAGAAAAAAAGAAGCTTATTTATCCTTTTTATCGCGATCTATTTATGCGCGATTGGCAGCTATTCACGATTTGACGAACTTGAAGCTTACGTTTAACGCGATACTTACTTTTGTTGCGTTTTCGTTCGATCATCTTGATGATGAATCAAGAAAATTTAATCGGTTTTAAAACCTTTTTTTTTTTTCTTTTTTTTTTTTTTTTTTTTTTTTTTTTCATATTTTTTATTCAAAATTTTTGTATTTTCAAAACGTTCGTTTTATCGTGAATATTAAATACAAAATCTTTTGACTCGTTTAACATATTTTTCCATTTTAAAATACTAATTTGGTGCCTCGATATCAATTATAATTTCGATATCGGTGCGTTAGTGCTTGACAATTCTATCTTCCATTAAAATACAAAACAAAATTAACAAACAAACAAAAAACGCGTAATAACCGTGTAATTAAAAACGTCAAGTCTTTATAATAAAGTAACTAGACTACACATATTAATACAGTTACAGAAAATCCTAATATATATATGTATTCTTTATCTTTTCCTTTGACAATCCTATTCTTTTCTAATACCTATACTAACTAAATATTTGTTAGTTCAATAAAACTAGATTTAAGTGTAACTCGTGCTGCAATAACATGCTAAAAGGCTTGAAAAATTATCATTTTATTTTTTTAACATCGTCAACATTTGTTTTATATAAATTTTAAATTGCCAACTAAATGTAAGTATAAAGTTTTAAATAGCATTATAAGATTAAGTCCCATACGTATGAATAATTATAAAGAGCGTATTTCTATTCAAATTTTTAATTTAATCGCACAATTAAGTTCAGTTTAATACCGACACGTTTATATTTCGACTTGCATTTAATTCGGGCGAGGAAAATTTTTTCCAACAAGCGACGAAATATATTTCATTAATACACGGACGCCCGTTTGCCGGAGAGAGAAAGAGAGAGAGAGAGAGAGAGAGAGAGAGAGAGAGAGAGAGAGAGAGAGAGAGAGAAAGTTGAAAATTAATTACCGCCACTTTTACGGGCAGCTTAACGAGTTCATCGTATTAACGAAAATATTTCGGTTAACGGATTGGTTTATTAAACGCTTTCAAACTGGGGTAGAAAACGCGATTATATATAATACGTCCAACGCACCAAACGATATATTGCAGCACGGGTCTCTCTCGTATGCGTGTACGTGGGCGCGCGCGAGCGCTAGTATGTGTATATGCGTGTACATATATGTTTCACACGAATGAGCTATTATCATTTGCGCTGAGGATGGATGCGGCCGCACACAGTAGTAGCATATATAGTAAATGTTACGTGTGACGATCGCCCGTGCGATACAATAGCGGGAGGAGGTATGCATCCAGCGATTTCGAGAGAAAGAGAGAGAGAGAGAGAGAGCAACGGAGAAAAAGAGATGAATCTCTCGAGGATACCGCCAAGTTTTCCTCATCACCGGCCCTTGTTACTTATCTCTTAAACTGTGTACATTTGTGTTTGTATTCGTGTGTGCGTGCTCGCGCGCGCGCGTGTGTGTGTATGACTAGGTATGTATGTATATACCTGCATCCGTGACGTATTTACGTGTATGTGACACTTGGCGGTGAGAGCGATTAAGCCTGGCCGGCAAAAGGGAAAATAAGCCTAGGCCGGTGATACCACGTTTTAGCTGCTGCTGCCGCTGTTGCTGCCGCTGTTGCTGTGTCGATGCCGTTCTTCTCTCGCTGCGAGCAGCCAAACTCGATTGAGAGAGGGAGAGAGAATGAGATAGAAATTTTCCCTCTCTCTTTCTCTCTCTCTCTCTGTCTCCCCCTCTCTTTCATTCTCTTTCCTACGTGTGTATATATAAAGGTAGCTGTGCCGTGGGTAGTTGCATCGCCGGTAATCGCAACAATACCCGATGGGGAAAACGATAGCCTATCTATATATGTATGTGGTATGTGGATGTGCCTGTGTAGTAATGCATGCGTGAGCTCGTGAAATTTTCGCATCTTGTTACGCCTGATCTTCTTCTTTATCTTTTTTTTTTTTTTTTTTTTTATTATTATCTTTACAACTGCGTGTACGATATTGCTTCGCTTCGTTCATTTCCTCTTTCAACGTAGGCTGGACTTTTTACAAGGATTTTTTTTTCTGTCTCTACTTTCGGTACTAGTATTTTTTTATTTTATTTTTTTTATTTTTTTTTTTTTTTTTTCATTTCGAGATTTCGAAAACTCTGTGTGCAATCCAATTTGCGCTCGGTGCAAAATTTCTCGTTGTCGTTAGTACTGGAATCATGCTGCTAAAATTTTTATTTTACAATTATTTTCCTACTTTGTACAATTTTTAGAAAATTCGCTAACTATTTTTGCGCGCGAAATATTATTCATATTCTTTTTATAGAAATTTTTTAACAAATTATACTTAAAAAAAATGATACCGAATTTTAATAAAGAAAATAAAAAATAATCAAGTCCAATCGCGATCAGAACAGACCGAAATTTTTTACTTGCATTTTCATCCTTCGAAAAAAAAAAAAAAAAAAAAAAAAAAAAAAAAAAAAAAAAAAAAAAAAAAAAAAAAAAAAAAAAAGATTAAAATAAATCATAGGAAAATCGAAACAAATAATTTCATCAATTATTCGACCAAGATAGCGTGAAAGACGAGAAAAATAAAAAGGAAATTTTCCGCGCTTAATCTCAAGGCACAAGGTGTACGCGCTTAACAATAGAGTAATGACGATTGACACGCAAAACAAACGAACGCTGCAACTAGGATTACCGCGCCCTACGGCAAATTTTTTTTTTTTTTTTCTTTTTTTTTCTTATTCCTTTATCCTCCATCGGACTAAAATCAAGCAATAAAGTTTCACTTTACGAAAATAAATTATGTTTTTCTCCGAGATCAGCATTCACTGGGCGGCTTGTTTAACTGGCGGCGAAGAGAAAAGTGAGAAGACTACGAGACTCGAATAACAACGATAAGATTCGAGTAAGAGAAAAAGAATGAAAAAAAAAAAAAAAGAAAGAAAGAAAGAAAGAAAGAAAAAAAGAAAGAGAAAAAAATAAAGAGATTCGGTTCGACTCGCTCGCATAGAGCCTTTCGTAATCCGTAGATTGAGTTTATATGCACCGAGCTTTTCGCGCTACACCCGCGGCAAATAGAGAAAATGTTCGTTCTAGTATTTATATATATAGTGCCAGAGGTAGTAAAGCATTGCCTTAGCTTTTACAAATGGAAATAAAAATAAAATAAAATAAAATATAAAAAATAAAAAATAAAAAAGTAAATAAAACGAGCGAGTCGAATGGAATGGCGAAACAACGAGTTGAGAAACGCTTGATTGCTGATAACCGAAATATAACAGCGCGCATTAGACGTAATTTTGGATTAATCCGATATAATCGAGATTAGAAATTATCCTTGCTATTTTTTGCGCTTTATTTAATTTTATATTTTCTCAATTGCCCGTTTAAAAGTGCGAATTTCACTTTTTAATCGAGTTAACTTTTGCATGTTTCGATATATATATATATATATATACATATTTTTTTCTCTTTTCTTCGTAGTTTTTTTTTTTTTTTTTTTTTTACAGTATCTGCTCATGTTTTTTACAAGTAAGTTTTCTTATGCTCGCATTGAAAATAGATTTTAATAATTTACGTGCAAACTTCTTTAGATAGCTCATTGCAGTAATTATATTACACTCACAGTCTCTCATACGATGACACAATCTTTTAATAAATACAAGGATTTTTGTTCATTTATAAATATATTTTATAAATAAAAGTAGCTTACTGATTATTTAAAACTTAAATTCATTAACTACAAATATACTGCAGCCTCAAAGTTTGAAAATAAAAACAACGGCAATTTCACACATTCACAATAATTGAAGAAGTTTTTAATCAATTACACTATTACAGAAATTACATGAACATTAATACATATAACACAGACACATTTTTGCATGATTATAAAAATATGTAAATTTTATGTACTTTAAAAAACAAAAACAAAAAAATAAACAATTTTCACTTCTTTTTCTCATATACGTATTTCGAGAAAACGTACACTCCAGAGCTTCGGCAGAGGCAGCACACCTTAATATTTCGTAGAGCACGTATTTTTAAATTTTTTGATAACGACTTTTTTTTTTTTTGTTTTTTTTTGTTTTTTTTGTTTTTTTTTTTTTTATCTATTTATATCCTTTTTAATATTCACGTACAATTATTTTATTAACTATATTAGATCATTATACTTTTTTCATCATTTTTTATTTATTTATTTATTTATTTATTTATTTATTTTTTTTGTTATTTGTTTATAATTGATGATATTTATTAATTTTTATAAAATATTTATATGACCTTTGTAATCGTTGGACCAATTACGGTAACAAACTACTTTTGACAAATTATATACAGCATACATATAAATATATATTTATATACGACGTTTAACTCCTGTTGACTATTACATTATACGATTTAAGACTGACCTGCCATTTGTTTTGTCTTTTTCTGTCCACAGAAAATGATCTTTATAATGATCTGCGTCGCAATATCACTCGTCATAATAATCTCCATTATTGGAGCGTTCCTTCCGATATTCTAAACGACTGTAGGAAGACAAAAGAAAAGAGAAGAATGGAAAAAAAAATCAGAGGGAAAAAAGGGACGTACACACACATACAAATATACGTAGAGACAGAAAGAAAACTGTAATAAGAAGTGTTTGAGGGGGGGAGGGGAGGGGAGGGGGGAGAACGAAGAGAGTATGTGGTAACGGGGAGAGAAAAAGAACGTGACGCACGCAAAACTTAAAAAACCACAACTGTACAAAAATATACATCTCTAGAGAAACACGAAAGTATAACATACAGTGACATTGGCGACTACGCGAAATTTATCATTTTTATTCCTCTGAGTGTATAAGCATTGCCATGAAAACTTCAAAAAGGTAAAAGAAAAAAAAAAAAAATAAATAAATAATAATAATAAGTGGAGAATAAAAAATGTAACGAAATGCAAAAAGCAGAAGAGCAAAATTAAATGTCCTACTAAATATGAAAGAACTATACAAAACAAAAACGAGCTGTACATTGTATAATCGACGTGAGCACAAAATACAGTAGACGAAGTAACAAGTTGAGAATAAAGAGGAGAGAAAAAATAAAAAAATGATGAAAGAATAAAACTAAGGACGGACTGCCACTTTGACGAACCATCATTGAGGAAGTTAAATTAAATCGCAACGTATAATATTAAACCCACCGATCGACGAATGGACAATAAAGAAATAACGTAGACCTGAAATCGAGAAAATTGTTTTAAATGAAAGAAATACATCCTGGAGATAATGGACAAATTCATATAAATAATTAAAAAAATAATTAAAAAAATAAATAAGTAAAGTAAAATAAATAAAATGTCGTCATACAAGAGAGACTGTGACAAAAAATTCACATTACTAAATCCGTACGAGGTCGTTCACGAAAAACAATTTTTTCAAACTCAGTAAAACGCGTTTTGTGCCGTTTCTCCGTTGTAAATTTCTGTACATGTATAGCATATTAACGATTCGGTCCGTTATATAGATATTCGAGGTAATTTAACGAGAAAAAAGAAAAAAAAGAAAAAAAAAAAGAAAAAAGATTAAAAAAAAAAAAACAAAAAAAACAAACAAAGGAAAAAGCGAGAAAAAAAATGAACCACGGAAACGTTTGAATAAAGAATAAATATATAAACGCGTCTACGATCCACGCTAGAATTAAAAGTGAAATATAAAAAAAAAAAAAAAATTTCCTATATGGATGACCTAATTCAGTGCTAACTTACACGATTCCTATAATACGCACATAAGAATTATCGCTGATATCATTGTGCCGTCGTTCTTACAAAACCGCACACGTTTTACTCGTTGATACCCTGTTCTTTCTTCCATTATCACGTTGTAATTTATTGGACGCTGATAACAATAAAAATAAAGTTACGTTGTTCGACACGTTGCGCATAGATGGTTAATCTTTATTTATCCTGCTGAAGTTATTATGCCACCGTAATTATCAATAAGATTTTTGATTAATATTTTTTATAAATTATATCGAAATGTGCCTTTAAAATAGATTCTTGACTCTTTAATTGTAGTATGCAAGTAACAAAATACTATTTTTTTTTTTTTTTTGCCCAAGACAAAATATATCTACTTTACTTATTCGTTTATTTTTTAAATTTCCAATTGTAAAATTAATTTATGCGCTACGTGACTTGAGCCATTAACGAATTACAACTGCTATCGCCAACTACATGCGCTTCCTTGACTCGGTATATACATGCTTTTGTCATTTTTTGAACACAACGAATTTGTTACGCACTGAATATCGTCATGGACGTCGCTTTACTCAAATTAATGAATCTCAATAAATTGAAAAAAAAAAAAAAAAAAAAAAAAAAAAAAAGAAGGACGGGGGGAATGAAGTGAATGAGTAACGTTATTGTCTTCAGATTTTAAAAAAAAAAACAAACAAACAAACAAACAAACAAACTTTGTAAATACATAGCTTTTAGAATGTCAAAAAAAAAGTCTTGATGTTTCGAATTCGTGTTATACAAGAATTTTTCTCGCAGTAGTAATAAAATGCATTGCGCATTTTTTTTATATAGGACTAACTAATTGTGTTCATAATTAATTTAGTAAGAGCGATGACTATTGGGCGATGATCATCTCGATCGACGCTTGGAAAAATTTTAATCGTGCATTGTCTCTGTATTTTTATCCTTCAAAAAAATTGACTAAAAAAAAAAAAGAAAAAAAAAAAAAATACTAACAACTTCCCAGTGTATCTCGCAATTTTTTCTGAAATCCGCTTCTTCACCAAGTAACTTTTTTCTAATTAACTCTCAATCTTAACAAACGCTTGAATTGACTAAAATTTTTATATAAATTTTCAACAAGCTAGACAAGTACTTCGAAAAACGCAATTTTACATATTTTCATCGGAAGAAAGAAAAAAAAAAAAAAAAAAAGCAAACAAATCGAGCGAATACTTGTATTTTTACAGATAGTGCCAAATTTTGCTTATGATAAAACAAAAGTATATAAATTTAAAATAAAAGAAAAAAATAAATAGATAAATAAATAAATTGCGTTTTTTGATGTTCGCAAAATGATTAATGTCCGATAAACGCGTTTGACGTTGACGTTATTTTGTTCACAGAAATTAATCTTCATCGTTATTTGCCTAACAGTGGCGGCCATCATTTTAATTATTATTTTGGTTCAAACCTTGACCTGAAATAGAGAGAGAGAGAGAGAGAGAGTACCAGGCTAAAAAATTACATCACAATTCTAGATGAGGCATTTTTTGAGCACCGTTATATGATTTGCATTTTGTTAATACACGAATTTATCGCCGACTCGTTTAAAGGAGTAACAACATCGAAAATAAAATGCGAAGCGTTTACATATATCCGTTATTAATTTTATTTATTTCATAAAATGTCAATGTTCGCAACTTTAAGCTGTCAAAGAATCTCTTATTCCTAGCGAGCCATTTTTAATAATCGTATATTAAAATTCTAGTTTAATGTAAATGTCAAAGTTGAATTATTTTTTAATAATTTAAATATAATTTTTTGTATTATTACTTTATTTACCTCAATTTAATAAGCGCAATTTAACGATACGGCATTCAACTTCACGCAATCGAAGTTAATCTAACTTATTTCTACGTATTCGAAGCGCGAGTTGTCTTTGTTACTTACACACGATTTTTAAAATTCCGCTTCGACGATAATGAAGCAAGCATAATAAATATATAAAAACAAAGACACTTGAGCGCGTCGACACTGCCTTTCGTTCATTTTGTCTGCTCTCGATATATATATATATATATATAAATAACCAAAAAGGAAAAAAGAAAATACGTCATATAAAAAAAAAAAAGAAGTGACAAAATACAACTTCTGCAGGTGGCGGTGTGTAAAAAAAAAAAAAAAAAAAAAAAAAAAAAAATTTACGCATCAACTAAAACAAAGTCCCTGCAAAAAAGCGTTTACTTTGCATTACTTTTAATTGGCTTTTTTCGAATAACCATTACACATAAATACTTAAAAAAAAAGTAAGAAAAACCAAAAAATAAATGAATAAATAAATAAAGCTCGAGGGATAAAATGCAGTATACACTGGCATGGCCTTTCAATTTCAATGAATGTCCTTGTATACCGCGTCTTTGTCAGTTCTTTTTCTTCTTTCGCGTCTCGAATCGAAATGTGAAGTGAAAATAAAAGCAGACAAGTTAAATTCGTAAGAGAAAGCCAAAAAAAGCGTCGTTTACGAACTATTCATTTTCTTGTAAATATTTCAATTTGTATAGAGTTTTAGAAAATGATGCGACATAAAAGCGATGAAAGAACGTCATTAGGAAAATTCAAGATAAATAAAAAAGCTTTTAGAAAATTGATACGCAATTGTAGTCCCTTATATAGAATATCAAAAATTAACAAAAAAAAAAAAAAAAGCGCAGCACTTCTAACGTCTGAACATTGCAATGGACAATTTATTAATCGCATACAAAAAAAAAAAAAAAAAAAAATTTGGAATTGATACACGATTTTTCATGAACCTTCATTTTATCGAATTTTATTAATAAAGATTTAAAAGAAAAAAAAAGTATGAATAATTCAACATACTCGGAATAAAAATAATTCAACCTTGTAAAATAAGGATAAAAAGAAGAGAAGGATACATTTCTTCTAGATGAAAAAAAAAAAGAAAAGATAAAAGAAAGAATCATTAAAAGAATCACAGAAAAGCTTTTTCGCGCGACGATGAAATATCTATAAATATTATACATATATATATATATATACATATACATAATAAAAGGCAAGTGAAAAAAAAAGTAAACATTATATATCACACGGCAATACTCCGAACGACAAAAGGGGGACAAAAGATAAAAAAATGAAAGATAAAAAAAAAAACCACTTAACAATAATGATAATAATAATAATCGTTAACGCATAATCATCCTGTTATATCGTAATAACCGCAAACGGCTGATGCAAATAAACGATTTCGAAGCGACTGAGCAACGCCGAAACGAACACCTTTCGGATTCTCCGCCCGTTCAAGCGGACGAAACCGACGATCGATGAGAACAAAACGAAAGCCGTTGGATCAACGAGAAATGAAAAAAAAAAAATAATAATAAAAATACGAAAAGGAGCTGGAGAAAAAATTTTTAATAAAGATGATAAATAAAATACGAGTAAGAGAGAGTGAGAGAGAGAGAGAGAGAGAGAGACAGAGAAAGAACTCGAAGAGTGAAAAAGAAGATTGGAAGGAATCGTTTTTTAAGGAATGACATTTACATCAAGAGCGAAAAGTTTAGAACTCCTGCGGCTTATGTCATCGTCATAGTTCATCGCCATTGACATCGTTAAATAATCATCGCGTTAAATCATCAAGCTTCATCATTCGTGCGTGTTCTTCGGTTTCGTCGAACAAAGTAAGTAAAAGTTAAAAAAAAAAAAAAAAAAATAAATAAATAAAGCAAACAAACATAAAAATGGTATGCAACGGCATTGATTGTAAACATAAACATAAATATATGTATACATATGTTATATATCGATGTTATAGCTCTACTCTTGCTGTTGTACTCGTCGAAGTGGTTCTCTCTGTCACTCCTATAATGTTTTAACGGAGCTAAGCAAATACAGTGACCCTCCCTTCTCTCTCGTCAATGAGAATGCGATTCATACTATCCGACTGTTTATTACGTGCATTTTGTTTTTTTCTTTTCTAATGTGTATCGATGTGTCCACTTTAGTATTGCAAAATATTTCGGTGTGAAATTTGCTTAAACGGAAAACTTTTAATAATGATGTAATTATTTTTGTGAAACAAGAATGATGAATAAAAAAAAAAAAAAAAAAAAAAAAAAAAAAAAAAAAAAAAAAAAAAAAAATTTAAGTTACCGTTTCAATCGTTTGTTTGTTGATGAAAATTTTTTATTACTAATATATCGATTGAAATGGTTACTTTGAAAAATTAAATTTTTTTTAAACTAATTATGTGCAAATTTCGCACTGATATACAGCAGTTACCGATATTTATTTTTTCATACTTATTATATTATTATTTACAATTTATTCGTACATTATTAACCGATGTTCTTCCACGATCTTATTTTCCAAACTCTTACACGTTTGTGCTTGAAAACCATGTGTATTATTTGATTTGTAAAATACGAACATTATTAGCAAACGTCGATATGTTTTTATTGTACATTAAATTTACAAACGAGAATAATGTTAACTTTAAGTTTTAATTTTAAATAAGATTAGTTTTTTGATTTTTATAAACTTTAATAATTATTCGATATGTTAAATTAAATTTTTTAGTACGAATTCGATTAATTTTTATGGGCTCATTTGAATTTCTTTTCGCTTAGTGTTAAATAAAATAAATGTTTATTTATCAAAATGATGATTTTTAGTATTTTACGTAGATTTTATTGTTTACACAAACGAGTTGCAACGATGTGGCCTAAAATAACAGTGTTCTATAAATTATATGCGCTCACACACGTCCTTTCACCCTCATCTTCATTCGCCAACGAATGAAACTCTTTTAATCTCGCCGCCTTCGTTCTTGACCCCTCCACTACTACGCCTAGTCCTAACCTTACGTGAGTTGCGTTCTTATAAACCACAACACTTAGAAAGCGTTTAAATTTTGTAAGAGTACCTTTTTTATTATAATATAAGCATGCTATGCATTTTTATAGTTTCATAACGATAATTTTTCTTTTGTAAAGCTTTAAAAAACTTATATATATATTTTTTTTTTTTTATGCGCATGTTCCTCGTTTTTTGTTTAGCGAAAATGTAGATTAAGATGATTAAGTCTTGTGCTAATGTATGTAATATATAAAAAGGTGTTGGCTAGAACGATAATTATTTCGATGATTAATTTGTAAATTTATACATATTGTTGGCATTTAGAAAACGCTTGGCTTTACTCGAAGTCCAATTGCTAAAAAATATACATTTATATATACATATATACCATACAGTTTTAAGCACTTGCCTGCCAGTGAGAATTTACGATAATTTTTAAACGATATTTCATATATATTGAAGTAATGAAAATGAGCACTATAGTAACATTTTTTAATAATAATCGTAGTTTAAAAATAATTTAGATATTAAAAAAAACTGTACATCAGTCGTTTATATTTATTACCAGAAACTTTTTACATCTGTGTAATTACTCTACTGCAATGTTTATATTATGAATTATTATTAATATTATTATTACTAGTTAATCAATGCGCCATGTAAATAAATGTTTTTATTCAATACTTGAAACGTATCATTTTGTTGCACCTTACATAAAAATCCACAATTAGCTCTTTCGATTGAATCGAGATTAACAAATAAACGTCGAAATAGCATATACACTTAGTTTCATTATGTATTAGTTATCGACCGTAAAAATATCGTTTCTTTTTCAGAATACTAGAAATGTATTTAATCTATATATGTATTTTGTAGCAGTAATGGACAGAAAAAAAATATTATGATAGAAAAATACAAGAAAAATCTATATAATAATAAAAAAAAAAAAAAAAAAAAAAAAAAAAAAAAAACCAAAAAATAATATAATATGAAAATTCGTGAGAAGAAAAATAAAAATTTTATTAATAGGCAGAGCAAAACTTATACAAATATATTATACATTAGTGTATATTTTATGATACATATTTACGTGTACATGTACAATGTGCATATGTTAAATTGATATGTTAAATTAAATATGATTAAAGAAAACACAATAAAAAAGTAAACTAATCTATTTTTTGTGAATTTGTCACTGATTGGCGTGTCCCTTGCTGAGAGTAGAAGAAGATCATGATTATGATCTGTCTGGCCATTCTTGCCGTGATCGTGGCTACCACTATCGGCGGATACTTTGGCCTGTGAATCGCTCCATTCAGGTAATTCGAAGCTCTTTTAATAATTCTCTTAAATTTTGAGCATTAAATCATTATATCGTATATAATCTGTTAATAATTATTTTAATAATGCTATTTTATTATAGAATCGTTTTTCTTCTTTTTTTTTTTTTTTTTTTTTTTTTTAATATGTTTTGTGGACAAATAACAAAATTTATCAAAATCGATTAAAATTTTTGTTTTGACAAAGAAATAAGGTAATTTTTATGATTGGTAGATTTTTTAGCTCACTTAAATGATCTTCATAATAGTACATGATAGTATATAAATATCACAATATGTTAGTAAATATTTATCGATAAAATTTGCATGTTTAGCGATTTTAAAAAATTGATTATAATTTATTAATATAATTGAGGCATTAAAAAATTAAAATAAAAAAAAAAATAAAAAAAAAAAAAAATATATTATTTCAACAACTCGATGTTTAATGCCCATAACAATGTCTTTGTTTCACAATCCAGGAGAAGCCGAAGGCGTCGAGAGCGTGCGCGGTTCTTCTTGGCGAGCTTAAGAATCCCGTACGACGGCATCGACGGCGCGACGCTAACGTACAAGCTGACGCAT
>OX465094.1:82972308-82974808 GCA_949987625.1 Chalcis sispes
TATGCCTGCACACGGTATGCGCATTAATCGAAGGCACGGGAGATGTAGAGACTCGTTTTCTCTCTCTTGGCTTAACCTCGTGTGTTCCAATTGTTTTTCGCAAAGCCGCGTCCTTTACAATCGCGCATAAAGTCTTTTATCGTGCTGTGTTCAGAATCGTATTCTGTATAGCGAGTCGCATCGTTGAATTATAAAAGTTTTCCTCGGGCATATTATACGTTATTACACGATTGTTTAATATTTTGCGCGTTTATCGAGATGCGTTCATTTTATTAAATTACCCTTGAACCCTCTACTCCTCAATGTTAGAAGATACAACCGTGATTGTCCGTTCTTCTATATCCTTTCGATTAAAATTTTACCGTGTACGAACTTTTTATAATACGTAAAAGCGAAAGTTTTAAAAAAACTCTGTAAGGAAATAAAAAGCCAGCAGACCATCTCTGAATAATATCAATATGTAATTTTAAATGAAAACTTTGTCTATAGTTTTATGCAAATTCTTGTTTAAAAAGCTTACGCGGGTTTTCGTGCAAGAAGCTAACAACACTTGCTGCGCGGAATGCATAAACAGAAATTTCCAAGTAATATCGTGTAAAAATTTTGGAATACGATTGTAGACGCAGTCCCGTGTCTTCGACGCGCCAAAATATTCGTTTGCATACGCGCGTTATTTCAAATAAACGTACGTATATCGGACTTGCAAAGAAGCGAACTACAAAAAAAAAAATAAATAAATAAATAAATAAATAATATTAATGAAAACGTTGACGGTTTCTCGAATGGTTGACCAGCAAAACCTAAGAAAAACACAAAAAAATAAGTATAAAAAATAAAAGAAAATGATAAATAAAATACTAACGCGCTGATTTTCAAATTCAAATTTTCAAGTCTGTGCATTTTAATGTGATTAACAAAAAAAAAAAAACAAAGCAAATGGCTATTCAATTGCTACTTACTCGTTAGGGATTCGCCTCGTGACCCTAGTATAATATTAGGATAACGGCGAAAAGCACCGTGCAGTCTACGTTAAAAAGTGAATAAAATGAGATTAAAAAAAAAAAAAAAAAAGAAAAGAAAAGGCGATAGAAACAAAACTTTAGGTCGACTTTTATCTTCCCACCTGATAAAAAGAAGAGGTTAAAAGCACGTTTAAAAGTAAATTCTTAGTTCAACGTTTAACAAAAAATAAATAAATAAATAAATAAAAAAAAAAAAAAAAGAGAGAGAGAGAGAGAGAGAGAGAGAAAATAAACAAAGTAACAAAAAATAAGGAAATATTAAAAACTCTCAAGGAACTGTGATCGAAAAGTCTTCGGCGCGCCTGAACTGTATCATAAAACCAAGATCGGATAATAATTAAACGAGTCGAGTATTTGTAAAGTCTTGTATTTCATAAATCGCAATTTTTTCCTGATTAATAAAATTCTATACTTACATATATATATATATGAAAGAGAAAAAAAACACATATAGTTTAGCTTCAAAATTAAAAAGATAAAAAAATTAGTACTTTATTGATACTCGGTTTTATCGTTTAAAAATGACGAAATATATCTTGAGCTCGAATTTCAGACATGTGACATGACCTTTACATTAATATTAATTAAAATACACATCTAATAAAATTGCATGTGTAATCGAACGATGGTGCACTACAATATTAAACACTGATAAAACATCACGAGAAAAATCTAAAAAAAAAAGTTACACACAAACACACATACATACATACGTATACTTACGCGTACATACGAATATTAAAAAAAGTATACACACAGCGCAAATACGCAAATAATAAAGCACAACACACGCGAGTACACACATTGATCCACCAATATGAAGAAAAAAAAAAAAAAAAAAAAAATAAGCAGAAAAGAAAACAGAAGAATAAAAAATACGAGAGAGAGAAAGAATTTCTAGTCAGAGCTCTATTTAGCTCCAGCGTCTAGCGAGTCCCAATAGAGCCTAGCTTAAAAAAAAAAAATAATAAATAAAAAAAAAAAAAAAAAAAAAAAAAGAATAAAAAAAAACTCCGATTTTTAGTATATGGAGATCTTAGCGATCCTTGTTATATAGGAATTGATGAGAGTGAGAGTATAAAAGAGTGCGAGAGAGAAGAGTAAATAATTTCTTATTAATAGTATTAAGTTTAAGGGGCGATAAAAGAAATTAATCGAGGAAAAAAATTTTTTCGACGACGAGGGCTTGATTATTCGAGCGTAATTATACATTGTATCGGAGCACAATTGACTGTGTATTAGTGAGTTTGGCCTAAACAAACATACAACAACAACAACAACAAGTAATAATAAATAACGTTCATCGAGGTTGAAATTGCTTTCGAAGCCACGCACCCGCCCCTTCATTCACTTATATATATATATATATACACAAATTCATATATATGTATACATCGTAGAAATAATTCTTTTTTTTTATTTTTTTTCTTCTCCAAACATTATATAAAGCTTTACAATAATTACGTCAGACATACGAT